>JBBPKN010000562.1:8116-35096 GCA_038089275.1 Pulveroboletus cf. rosaemariae
TTTTACTCTTTTTGGATTTATCATCTTACTACTGTAGCTCTTCATATTGTCACATCATGTGACCATTTCACATCTTTCACATCTTTACATTTTTACCCTTTCACATTTCACATATTTCACATCTTCACATGGCATAGGTCTAGAGCAATCTAGACTATGAAGTCATGCATCATGGTTGCAGCATGGATTTCTAGATCCCCACTCTCTTTATGCTATTGGTTGGATTACTATACAAAACTTTAGGGCCAGCACCATTTACATGGTCTGTGTGCATTCTATAACAATATAAAAGAAGGTCAGCTCAAGCCTGGATTTTCCCAGTCTTGTGCACTTGAATCTTCCAGTTCTTGTTACTCCTTGGCTCTTATCTCTCTACCCTTTTGCCTAGTTTGAAGCCACTAGTATAAAAGCTTCACCTCAGAACTTAGGACTTAGCATATATCAAGGCTAGATATTAGGTTTAGGTCAATACATCTCTAGTTGTGTTTCAGTTTATTTAATCTTATCTCTGACATGTAAGATTTTATGTATACTGCATGGTCTAAGCTATGCAGAGCTTGAGTAGTAATATAGTGACTTTAATAATTAGCCTAATATTTAGCTTTAATCTAATGCATAAAGTATATTGCAATCACATGAACTAATTACACTTTGTTTTGATGGAATGAATTGTAGTTGGAATTATTGGCTACAACATTGCTCTATATATTATATAATTCCATTAAGATGCTGCTAGGATATAACTATTACAAGATAAATACCTTATTGGGCTGGTTATTGTACTTTTGATTTAATAATTGAAATCTCTATTATATCATGCTATATTTGGCTTTGTTGATGTTATAAACAAATATACATATGTAAGTAGTATGTCTGACTTTTAAAATACTTTTATAGTCTATTTTATCATATAATCTCTTATAGTTAATTAAAAGGCTACTATTTTTGCTTAATTTGATGTTGGTTACTTAGCTTATATTATTGTTACCCAGCTTGGTATCAGATATGCTACTATATCAAGGCTATCTTCCTAAAAGCACCCAGATCTTCAAAAGTCCACTTGTAATTGTTTATTTAAGCTCTCTTTTACTAATATTTATTATGCTATTTATGCTATTTTCTCTTATAGAGCAGAGAATGCTATTCAAGTGATCAAAATACATTCTGATATCACAAATCAATCTCTTTATTTCAACACTATTTGCTATTACTCAAAAAAAAGTGGCATAAAAGCTATTTTCAAGATAAAATGGCTTTTTCTTTTATTAAAACATTGTAAAGTTTGGTTAGACTTTGCATATTCTCACAAGATCTGGACTATAGAGGATTGGAAAAAGATAATATGGTCTAATAAGACCAAAATTAATTATCTGAAGTCAAATGAAAAGAAATAAATGTGAAAAAAGCCAGATAAAAACTTAGTAATAGGCTAATAAAGAATATTATTAAGCATACTATAATAATTTGGGGCTATATAACTTGGAAGGAAACTGGCTATGCTGCCAAGATAGATAATAAATTGGATGGTAATTTTTATCTTCAATTTTTAAAGAATAAACTGCTAGAAACCATATAATATTATTATTACAAATGACAAGTTCAGATGCACAAGAGTCACATGCTTATTACATGATCATAAGACTCCTATGCCAGATTGAACTAAACCCTAGACTATGGTTAGTCTTATCAGAGTATTTCTTGACTAAAGAATTAGCACAGGATTAGTCAGCAAGATCCCAGATGATGGTATCTTTCAATTGTATCTAGATGACATCTGATCTTGGATCTGATCTGTGGCAGAGATTCAGATAAAATCTTTTTGATCTTAAGACTAAGATACTATACTTATATCCATTGACCCTGCAGTTTTCCTTTTTGTTTCTATGCTTTTCTTTCATTTAGACCCTTGATATGCATGGCTCATTAGTCATACACTTTATTCTCACCCTATGCCCAGTTCCTATATTAGTATTTATTCCTGGTAGGCTTAATAGTCTGTGTGCTATCCTAGATAGCATAAACAGGCTGTTTATGTAGCTCTTAGCTCCCTAGCTTTGAGCACTTGTTTGTTTAGACATCTAGTTGTTATGGTGGCAATATGGCACACTATGCAGATAAGCCTACTAACTCTAATCTAATATGCCTTAAGGTTGTACCAATATTGATGTCAGTTTTGATAAAAGAATAAAGAATAAGATAAATAGATGTCTAACCCTAAATGATGTGTAGGACTTAGAGGAGAGAAGTACTCAGGGTAGCTAGACCTGAGGAGTAAGGGAAGAATACTGAATGCTTATTGAGATAACTAGATGTTTAAACAAACAAGTGCTCAAAGCTGGAAAGCTTAAAGCTATATGAATAGCCTATTTA
Organism: Pulveroboletus cf. rosaemariae; assembly: GCA_038089275.1. NCBI lineage: Eukaryota > Fungi > Basidiomycota > Agaricomycetes > Boletales > Boletaceae > Pulveroboletus > Pulveroboletus cf. rosaemariae. The sequence continues at coordinate 10,487 of JBBPKN010000562.1, forward strand.
TACTATCTAGGGTAATGCACAGACCACCAAGCATACCAGGGATAAATATAAAAGAGGCAACTGGGCATAGGGCAAGGATAGAGGGTATAACTAAAAGGCCATGTGTGTTAAGGGTTTGGAATAGAAGAAAAGTCTAAGTATGAAAGGAAAGATTACAGAGTCAATGAATATGAAAACAGCACCTTAGCTTTGAGGCCAAGAAGATCCCATCTGGATCTCTGCCATAGATCAGATCCATTAATCTAGATCCAGATCTAAGATCCAAGATCAGATGTTATCTAGATACAATTGGAAGATAACCATTATCTAAGATTCTGCTAACTAATTCTGTGCTAACCCTTTAGTTAAGGTATACTCTGAGAAGACTAACCATAGCCTAGGATTTAGCTCAATCTGACATAGGAGCCTCATGATCATATAATAAGCATGTAACTCTTGTGCATCCAAACTTGTTATTTGTAACACTATTCCCTCTTCAGGGTGAAACTTCAGATTACCCAAGACTGAATGAGCTCTTGACTAGATATAAACACCAATCCATCATTGGTTCTGGCTTGTCCTGTATAATAAATAGCTCTGAGACTCTAATAAAAGAAAGAAAAAGAGAAAAAGAAATGCATAGCTCTAAATGAAAATTTGTCACAAAAATTATTCCTTGGAATTAACTCAGTTTCTTTATTATAACTTCCTTGTAGTTCCAACTATGTCTTCACTTCTATTATTTCCTCTTTAGGTTTTGAAATTCTGACAAAACTCATAATGGTTGAAGAATAAGGAGAGGCAAAGAAATCCATTGGAAAAAAAATGCACTATTTTTTAACAAAATTACCAAATATTTTCCTTGAAACTTTCTTGTGAAAAGCTCTGAATTAAATCCAATCATTACTGAAAGAGAAAAGGCAATTGGTACAATCCTGACACTGAAAAGCATCATGAAGAAGAGACCCTTTATGCTTGGGACATTAAATTTTGAGAATAGCATTGAGCATTGTTCTGTCTGCCTTGTAAACATAACACTTTAACTCTGCAACTTTCTCATTGAATGAGAGCAGTATAGGTGAGGGTGGTGGGCTATCTGAAAGGGAAATCTCTGAAGGATCTACTGGTGAAATTGTTAAATCTTTTTCAATAGGAGAGTCCAGCAGTGGAACTCTACTTGGCTCCAAAGAATACTCTATCCTCTCTTTAGGGACAACAACTCTATCTTTTTCTTTGACTTGCAATATCTCTGAACCTAGATCAACTTCATTGTTTCCAGAAATTAACTCAGCTGATCTTTGCTGTTCCACTTGTTATAGTCACTGTAGTTCTAATGCCTTTGAGATCCATATTTCTTCTTCAGATATTACTGGCAAGAGAGCTTTCACTTGAAAGGCCAGCAATGCAACTCTAAAATCTTCATTTCATTGATCTCTAATTAACTGCTCCATAGTAGAAGAGAGATCTAAAATGAGCAAAGTCCTTGATAAAATACTTTCCTTCTCTGAAGAAGTAGATTATCCTTGAGCATGATGAACTGCTTTGAGATATTCTTGCATTTCTTGAGTTTCCTTGTCAATCTGTTCTTTGTCTTCTTCAAAGAATGGATTGCATTTCAAAAACTCTAATATTGGCAATTTTGGAGACAGAATCACCTTGTCTTTATCTTTCTCTTCAATTGTTTTTAACATGGTTGGATTGCAGGAAGGAGTATAGCAAATCCAATGAACCTTTGGAGGAGATTGTGAACAGTTTAATGACATGTCTAGGTCCTGAGTAGTTTTAGAACATGCTGGTTCATACTCTAAACTTTCCTCTTGTTTCTTGAGACTAAAAGCCTTTGCTATCTGTAGATCCCATTTGAATCAACCACTAATTTCATCATAATCTTCTCTATTCCATTGCAGATTGTAATTGAAAGAACCATAGACAGAGTCTAGCTCTGTTGTCATATAAAGGAAATCTTCATCTGTATAGTCCCAAGAATCTGCAGGTAACTCTGAATGAATACTTGTGGGCAATTCCAAGAGCTCCATAAACCTTGTTTCTGGTGATAATGGACCAGATTGAACATCCAGACTGATGAGCTCTAGATCTTCAGAAATCTTCACTTGCACTTGCTTTTCTTTGCCTTTAGCTTTGCATATTGTGATTACTTCTGGGGGGACAGTTTCAGGTTCCAAGAAACTCTGAGGGATAAATAATCCAAAATCATTGTCTGCTTCTACTTGATCCACATGTCTAAGCACAAGTGAATCTTTTGTCTGTGACTCTGACTCAGATAACTCTGAAATAGTTTGAGAACTTTCTGATTCTACCTTTTCTTGTTTAGTTTCTACTTGCTTTGAATCAGCTACTAAGGTCTTCTTCACTTTCTTAGATCTTTTTGCTTTCTTTTCTGCTTTTATCTTTGAACTTGTACTAGATTCTTCCTTATGAATGTCCTTGCTATCACTTTCTACTTATGGAGCATTGCTTGACACTTTTATCTCATAATTGCTCTGTTTCTCTGATGACAATGAGTCTCATGTTACCATCAACATTTCTAGTCTTGCAACTTGGATATGAAGATCCTTGACTTTCTTCTTCATCTTAATCAGGGACTCCAGAAGATTTTCTATTATGTTATCCTTTGCTACATGATCTGATTTTGTATCTGGTGTAAATGAAACTTTCTTCTCTTGTTTTAATTCATCAACTGATTTCCTTGTGGCATTCTTTAACATCAATTTCCTCAACTCATCAGCTGATGAAACTGGAAACCTTGAAGCCTTGGCCTTGACCTCAGATCTCACCCTTGTTTCCACTTCCTCATTATGGACTCTGATTCTTGTGGGACAATACTTGCAGGTGTTACCACAATAATCCATTGCTTTACATGCATAGTACCTAATTTCCTTTGGATAGTCCTTGGCAACATGTCCATTGGCACTGCAGTTGAAACAACATGGTCAATTGACTGGATAGTGGCCAACATCTTTGCAGATCTTGCAAATAAGGAATTTAGATTCTAAAGGACCTGACTCTGAACCTTTTGACAATGCAGAGGCTACTGCTCTTCTCATAGGTTTTATTGTAGCAGGTCCTGGAACTGCTGCTTGAATCTGAATAGCTTTTAACAAAGCAGATGCATTAACTGCTGATGAGGGCTTTGATAAAGCAGGCACAATGACTGCTGCTGCAGGTAAACTCTTCTTTGACAACCTAACTTCAATCTTCTTTATCCCCTCTTCATGACTACTCTTTCCACTTATCTTGACATAAAGGAGAGTGTTCTGAGGAAATGAAGGGAGGGGGACTATTGTGCTGAATGGAGACATCTGCATCTTGATTCTCTGACTCTGAATATAATTCTCTGATTGACAGTTTATTTCAATTTTTGTTCTTCTAGTCTCTATCTTCTAGTCTGCACCAAAGCCTTCCAATAGAACCTTGTGATTTGTCTGTGTTGAAGTATAAAGTATGGTTTGAGTTCTTCTTCTACTAATGATATGGTTTCTAGTATATAGCTAAGCCTTTGACCAAGTATTAACTAGCATCAATGTATGATGGAAAGGGAAATATACTTTTCTGTCTTGTTACTCACTTTTAGCCTTGTTGGCTTAAACTCACATGAGATGCAAACTTAATTGCACAAGCCCAAGTATTGGTAGCTTTGAGCAAGTATTATGGTGGCAATATGGCACACTGTGCAGATGAGCCTTCTAACCCTAATCTGATGTGCCTTGGGGTTGTGCCAATGTTAATGTCAGTTTTGATAAAAGAATAAAGGATAAGATAAATAGATGCCTAACCTTAAATGAGGTATAGGACTTAGAGAAGGGAAGTACTTAGAGTAGCTAGACCTGAAGAGTAAGGGGAGAACATTGGATGCTTATTGAGATGACTAGATGTCTAAACAAACAAGTGCTCAAAGCTGGGGAGCTTAAAGCTACATGAATGGCCTATTTATACTATTGTCATATCCCATATCTCCAATCCAATTCCAACCCAATTCCAACCTGGCTTATGACTGGCCTTTGCACCCAGTAAGCCACTCTAGCCCTTTGACTCCCCTCCAGGCAACTATAGCCCTCCATTACCATTCCATTTCACCCCAGCTACACATGTATGCTCCCTGCCTTCCATCAATATATGCTTCCCTGGCCTCTGCTTCTGCTCTGTCCTATTCTGTTCTTAGTCCTATCTCTATTCCAGTTGAGTACTATCTTAGTTTCACTTTGTCTTCTCCAGACCACTCCATTACTAGTCCTGCTTTTAGTTACTGTCACTATTTCCATTTCCATTCCTATTCCTTGTTTATCCTTGCTTTATCCTGTCACCTCTCAGTTTCAGTCTAACATAATTGGACATTGTCTTTCTTGACATCTCCATTCATTTCTTAGATATTTAGACATCTGCTTCACTTCTGAGTTTGCACCTGTCTCACTTTGCTATACTTCTAGATAGTTCTGTCTCTCTGAGATATAAGTACTGTAGTCCTGTATCTTGTACCTCAGTATGAATATTGACATAAACACTCCCTTATCATTATTTTTACTCTGCCTGAGCCCTTAGGCTCACTCTGACTCTCTGGGTTACTTCAGAGCATCTCCAGGGCCAAGCAATATCCTTGAAGAAATTATAAGGTCCCACTTCATAACTAGGCTTGACTCTTCTCATCTTATCTATCTCTCTTGTTGAGCACTGAGATAGTCCTCTTTCTTACCTTCAATATCTATGTAAATTGGGACACCAGAAAGTGCAAGGGTGCATTACATAAGGTAAAGCTAAGTCCCATCTGATCAACCAATCCTTCCTAAATCTCTTCAGAAGTCTCCAGACATTCCTGGAGTTTCTGGAGTATGATCTTCCCTCAGGTTCATGTACCACTAAGGCACTGGAACCTGACCTTTGCCCTCTAGCCATAAGGGTTTTATTCAGGAAGGAGATTGGTATATGTTTTTAACAGTTTATTTATACTCAATATATATTTTAACAGTATATTTGTACTCTTACTTGCATTTCTCCAAGCCTTTACTTTAGGATCAGCCTAAACTGTTTCTCAACACTCAACTCCAAACCACCTGCATGCTTGGCACACTCATGGGTGATTCCTCTGAGATCTCCAGAACTTCAATCCATTCCTTGTGCTATCTGTCAGGCTATAATCACCAATGACCCCATTATAACTTTGCACTCTTCTAGGTACCTGATCCCTAAGTTAATTTATTCTTCATATAATGCAAGCCCCTTACTGCCTCTGATCTTCTGAGCCTCTTTGAACCATTCTGACATTCTACAATGTCAGTTACTGGCCCCAGTTGCTCAAGATACATGTGCCTAGATTTAACTTCTGACTCCTGACCCTGGTATTCCCCTATTCCTGACTCTGGGCTCTTCAGAGCAGCTGTGACTCTCTTTTATCATATAGTGTCACCAGTCCTTATGAATTCTTGAATGCAGTTCAAGTTATGGTTGCCTATCCATAAGTGCCACTTCCTCTGTTTTTTCCTGTTCCTTTCTGGCAGCTGACTCCAGTCCTCTGACACTTTGTTATCATCTGGTAATCCTTGACAGAAAACCACTCCATGTCACTCCAGACCATTCTGACCATCTTCTTATGCCTAGATCTTGCCATCACCATCTAAGCATTCTTCTAGCTGTTTCACAGCCCCTTTCTTGACAAGTTACTCCAGGATTATCAATAGGCTGTTATTACCCTCTCACATATGTTCTCTACTCCTAGGTGACCCATACTGGCTGTCAGTTCTAGCCTTTTGAGATCTTGTTTTCCAAAGTATGACAAGTCTATTAAACCTGAACTCCTTGTCTCTCCAACCTCCAGCACTGCACTTCTGTGCACTTTCAATCATTATGATTCCTCATTGGATACCTTGTTCTATTTAGAATTTGGGAGCCCCAATACTCTGACCCTCTTTCATCTATTCCTGATTCTTCTCAAAGCTTCTTCTTTTCCTTTATTTTCACCTCTTCTGCTCAAGCTATTGGACCTTCACACACTCTACAAAAACTGTTGGATTCACTCTATCAATGCCTAGCATTACCCTTCACTGGATGGTTTGTGTTTACTAATTCTAGAACATCACTAACTTACCCACTGTGGTTTATTAACCCCAGGTATTGAGTAGTATCTCATCTGTTCACTGGATAATGCATGCCAGCATCTTACATACCTTTTATAGCTCCATACCACTCTGGTCTCAGCTAACCCTGAATCTGAACCACAGTTCTTTCATTATTATCTGGTAGTTATAACTCTATTGCCTAAGTGTGCAGTTGTTTCTGCATTGCTCTGCTCTCTGTAGCAGGCCAGTTTTGTCTGTTGATATGCCTACCAGGAAGATGCCTTCATCTGCCTCTGACCTTCTCCAAACTTATAGCATTTGACCCTTTATTCTTCTTTACCTCCTGGAATCCCTGCCACATGTTTTCTTATCCTTGCAGTTTTGAAATATACCCATCTTTCTGACCAACCAGGCTTCAGAAGCACCACCTCTCTTCCTCTGCACTCTGACATGCTCACCACATTTCATCTTGCATGCTTAAAGTCTCTTGCCCTCTCTGGGAATCTCCATCCCTTTCCATCTCTCTGGAAAGCTCACCATTCTGTCATGACTGCACTGTAATTACCCTTTTTTTCCCTACTTGCAGTTGATTAAGCTTTGTTTCAGTCCCTTATTGGTACCTGCTTGGATTTCCTCTGTATGGTGCTATATTGTTTTCATTGATGTGCCACCTTCCTATAACCTCCTCTGATTGCCTTTGGAATTCTCTGTCCCTTTCTGGGAAACCTTTGTTTCACAGAATTCTCTCTGTACCTCTCTATTTTCTTCAACTCCTGCCTGGGAAATCCTTGCTTTTCAGGCATTGTTTCCTGATGACTTTATTCCCACTCATGAGTTTTCCCCTACCTTTTCTTCTCTGTTGTCTTGGAATCTGTCCTTCCATTTTTCCCTGGGAATTCACTTCCTGGAGACATTCTGCTCTTCTGTGTCTCCTTGAAATCCTGCTCATTTCTTCAGAACCTTCTCTTAACCTCTCTGTTGTTTTCTGCCCTGGGAATCCCTTGATCTTCTGGACTTGTTCTGACAACTCCATTACTCTTTGCCTTCAGTTCCTGTTCCTCCTCTGATCTGTTGTCCAGGGACCTGTCCTTTCATTTTTCTGGATTTTTCTTCTCCTTTGGAGATATTTCTGCTCTTTCTGCATCCCCTGGGACTTCCCTGTTTCCATGCCAGTCCTTTTAGGTTGGCCTTTCCTTCTGGCCTCCCTTCTGTCTCTCCAGGTACTTCCAGATTCCTTCTGCTTCACACTTTGCACCATTTCTGGCCCCTTTTTATTTTCTGTCTCCTAGTTAACAATGGGATATCAACCTTGAGGAGGGGATAATGTCTAGTGATAACATCTAGTGACCACACTCATAACTGCTGATAACACCCAGCAATCTGAAACCTACTGGTTATCTAGTACTTATGCCCTTTCCTCAGTCCCATCACTTACTCTTCCAATCCCCCTCTGTTCCATCTCCACTTATCTCTGATCACCTCCATTCCTCTCCTGAGTAGCTCATATCCCTCTCTTTGCTGCAGCACATGAATGATGTGCAATTTAATTGGCATACATATTCAATTGTGTTGTATACAGGAGATGAGACCAGTAAGCAACCCTTAGCATGTCATTCTCTTCTCCAGGTCCTCTCCAACCTCCATTCTGCCATCCTCCCACTCTGCCTCAGCCTTGAGGTTGACAGTGATAACCCTTGGTTCCCCTGTCACAATGTACCCAGCCCAACAGCCCTCTGCCAGTTTGATTTGGACTAGATCATGAAGAAGCTTGTTCTGCTCCTTTATCTCTTGGCAAAGACAACCACCAACCTTGCAAATGGTATCCACAACTAGGTGGTTCCCCACAGACTCTGATCCCCCACCTTCTTCAACTGCTAAACCCCTGGGTTGTGCCTGCTCTGCCCCTTTGGCTACTTCTTCCATGCCTCTGATCCCAGATCCCTGTTCTTCTGATGATTGTGTAGTAGCTTTCCAATCTAGAACCATACAGCTGGCTATTCTTCTCCTCATATGTTTCAGATGTTTGGCCCACATCAGACCTACCCTGTCATGGAAACAAGGAGCAAGCTTGTTAAAATATATATCAAGTTCCTTCCTGAATAAAACTCTTATTGCTAGAGGACAAAGGTCAGGTTCCAGCACTTTGTTGGTGCATGAATCTGAGGAAAGGTCATAACTCCAGAGACTCTGGAGACATCTGAAGGGATCTGGAGGGATCCAGGAAGAGTTTTATTGATTAAACAGGATTCAGCTTTATCTTATGTGGTGTACCCTTGCACTTTCTAGTGTTCTAATTTACATAAATGTTGGAGGTGAAAAAAAAGGCTGTCTTGGCACTCAACAAAAGGGACAGGCAGGATGAGAAGAGTTAAGCCTAGTTATGGGGGTGGGATCTTATGATTTCTTCAAGGATATTGCTTGGCCCTGGAGATTCTCCAGAGTAATCCAGAGAGTCAGAGTGAATCCAAGGGCTTAATCAGAGTGAGAACAACAACAAGAGGATGTTTATGTCAATATTCATACTGAGGTATAAGATACAGGACTACAGTACTTATACCTCAAAGAGGCAGAACTATCTAGGAGTATAGCAAAGTGAGACAGGTTGTTAAAACTTTCATTCCAATGAAAGGAGACTATTAAAACCTATACCAAAATAAGTATACTTTTAACCAGTTCCTTTTTGAATGAAACCCTTGATGCTGAAGGAAGGTCAGAACTCCAGAGGGCTCTGGGGGAATCTAGGAAGGATTTCAATGGTTGAATGGGACTTGGCTTCACCTTATGTGGTATGCTCTTGCACTTTCCAGTGTCCTGATTTACATAGATATTGGAGATGGGTAAGAAGGCTATCTCTATGCTCAACAGGAGAGACAGGCAGGACAAGGGGAGTCAAGTCTAGTCATGGAAGTGAGGCCTTATGACTTCTTCAAGAATATTGCATAGCCTTGGAGGTACTCCAGAGTAACCCAGAGGATCAGAGTAAGCTCAAGGACTTGAGCAGAGTGAGGACAACAACAAAAGGGTGTTTTTGTTGTTTTTGTCAATATTTGTACTGAGGTACAAGATACAAAACTACAGTACTTATACCTTAGCAAGGCAGAACTATCTAGGAGTGTAACAAAGTGAGACAAGTGCAAACTCAGAAGTGAAGCAGATGTCTAGATATCTAGGAAATGAATGGAGATGTCAGGGAAGACAATGTCCAATCATGTCAGACTGAAACTGAAGGGTGATAGGATAAAACAGGGGGAAGCAAGGAACAGGAATGGAACAGGAATAGTAACAATAATGATAACAGTGTTATAAATGTAACATTTGGATGCACAAGAGTCACATGACAAGCACATGACCATGAGACTTTATTGCCAAACAAGGATAAACCCTAGGATATGGTTGAGTTGTTCTTTAAGAGTATTCTCCTTGGATTTGGGCACAGCTTATGGGATTGAATCTAGCATCTCAGATAACAGGTGTTTCTTCTAATTGTATCTCTGATGAATCTGGATCTAGATCTAGATGAGGGTCAGATCTGATTGTGGCAGATCTCTAGATGGGATTTCCTTAGCCTTATGGCAGAGGGCATGGTTTAATCTCTGCTTACCCTGAACCCTGACCTTCCATTCTACATAGCCACTTCATTCTACACCTTTTTACTGCATGGCCCATTGGTCATACCCTTTACCCTTACCCTATGCCCACTTACCATATTTAGTATTGTGCTGAACACACTGGATGATCTGTGCATAATTGGAATTAGTATAAGTAGCAGATAGTTCCTTGATTTCAGCTTCCCAGCCTTAACCACTTGTTTATCTTGTACATTGTCCTCTTAGTGCTGCCTATCAATACAGGCTAGTCTTTGAGTCCTAACTTGTGCTATGGCTCCTCAGGCCTTGCTACCCTAAGTCCACACATTGCTCTTTATTCTATTTAATTCAAATCCAACAATGAAACCAATGCATTCTCTCAAGGCAGACCATTTAAGGTTAGGACAGATCATTCAGAGATTAATACTGTAACAAACAGTAACTGAAACTGGAAATGGTAATGGAGTTGTACTGGGACAGTCCAGAGATAACAAAGGGAAACTAGGGTAGTACTTAACTGGAGCAGAGATAGACTAGAAGTGAAATGGGGTGGAGTGGGAGCAGAAGCCCAGGAGAGCATATAATGCTGAAGGGTGGGAAGCATATGTGTGTAGCTGGGGAAGACTGGAATGGTGATGGAGGGCTGGAGTTTCCTGGAGGGGAGTTAGAGGGCTAGAGTAGCTTACTAGGTATGAAGACCAATTGTAAGCCAGATCAGAATGGGGTCAAAGTTGGGTCAGAGATCTGGGATATAACACAGGTCAAGGAGGCCAAGAGAGCCCAAAGGATGGTAGAGACAGCTGCCCAAGAAAAGGTAAGTACCACAGTTATTATCCTGTGAATAGCACAACTGATGATCATTAGATGGTGTGAGTGCAGGCCCAAGTGGGGCCTAGCAATGACAAGGGAAAGCAGAGGGCAGAGAAGGCATCAGCATGCCAGAGGTGCGCAGATAGGGGGATGGAGTGCAAGGTGGGCATGGGGAAGTCCATGTTGTGCTTGGCCTGTCAAAAGGCCAAGGTGGGGTGTAAATACCTGGGAAAGAAGAAGTCAATGCAGAAGTGGCATTGAAGGGATGTGGAGGAGGAGCAGCCTGAAAAAAGAGCTTGCTTAGAGGGAGCAGAGGGCAGTGCCAAGCAGGTGGCAGAGGGCTGTCACCTGCTGGTGGCAACTATATGGAAGGTGGGGGGCTGGATGGTGCAGGAGATGAGGAGGGAGAATCGGCTGCTAGTGTGGCTGGTTGACATTCTTGATCCCACATGAAGGGTGAGCAGAGAGGATGCAGAGAGTGGGCTGGAGGATGGTAAAGAGGAAGAGGTGGTGGAAGAGGTGGCAGAGCTTGGGACAGGAGCTTGGAAGGAAGTGGAAAGGGATGATGATGGAATGTAATGATACTAGAGTAGTGTAGTAATTACTCTAGTTTGTCTTCATAACAGAGGTCAGGATTCAGGAATGACCTGGGGGGGGGCAGAAATTAGGATACAAAAAGGGGGTTAATGACTTCTGAAGTGAAGGCTTCAAGCCTTGAGTGAACAAGTTTGGAGAAAATGCAGAGTAAGTCCAGAAAGTAAGGTTTCCACAAATCATAATAACCTGTCAAAATAAAATCTTATAACCAGGCAAGTGGTACCTTGGGCAGTCATGGGGTAATAAGGAGGACAAAAGAACAGCCAAGAATGAATGAAAGAAACAGCTGAATTTCCCAAAGAGATGAGATTAGAACCTGATGTCAAAAATGGTTGCTTTTGATATAAAGACAGAGAAACTGAAAAGGAATGAAGGGGTAGAAGCAGAGAGACATGGGGCTTTGGAAAGACTTCTGGAGAGAAGGTCAGAAATTAGACTAGAGTCCAATAGTCAAATGATGAAAACAAAACAAATGTTGGAAAGGGTTGGATTAAGAGTGGAGTTAAGGGAGGTTCTTTATCTCCAAAGGGAACTGAAACATGCTGATTGCCAGCAAGACAGTTCATTGTGCAGCTAGGGGTCAGAGCTAAATCAGAGTTGGGTCAGATTCTGATAAAGCAGGTAGGGGCAGAAATATTGAAGACATATTCCATTTCTGATGTTCTTATTCAGCAAGCTCCAATACTGGTCTGATGAATAACTAGCTTCTCATTCTCTCAATGAGGTGAGTCTAATGTGGGCCAAACATCTGAAGTGTATAAGGAGGAGATTAGCCAGCTATATGGTTTTAGATTGGAGGAATGCTATGTGATTATCAGGAGGACAGGGATCTGGAACTGGAGGCATGGGAGGAGTAGCCAGAGGGGTGGAGTGGACACAATCTGGGAGTTCAGCAGTCAGAGAAGGTGAAGGGTCAGAGCCTGTGGGGGACCACCTGGTTGTGGATGCCATTTGAAAGGTTAGTGGTTACCTTTGCTGAGAGATAAAGGAGTAGAACAAGCTCCTTTGTGACCTAGTCAAGATCAAGCTGGTGGAAGGTTGTCAGACTGGGTATATTATGACAGGGGAACCAAGGGTTGTCCCTGTCAACCTCAAGGCTGAGGCTAAGCAGGAGGATGGTGGAGTGGCAGTTAGAAAGGACCCAGAGAAGTGGATATTCTGCTGAGGGTTGCTTGCTGGTCTTGTCTCCTGTATACACAATGATGATATACTGATTGAATTGCATGGGAGGGAGGTGAGCTACTCATGAGAGAGATGAAGACAACCAGAAATGATTGGGAATAGGTACAGTCAACATAGGTAGGGGTTAGTTACTGCACGAGTGGTAAGGGTGATCAGAGGAAGCAAGTGGTGCAGAGCATGTCTGGTCATTATACAAAGAGATAGACAGTTGACCAGGTGGCCTGGGTACTGCAGTGGAAGGAACTGGAGAGGGACCAGAGAGGTGAGTGGAAATGGAGGGAAGGGCAAGAGTGCAGGAGGACTGGGTTGCTAGATGCAAGCAGCAGTTACCAGTGTGGTCACTAGATGCTATCCCCTCCTCAAGGTTGATATCCCATTGTTGACTAGAAGACAGAAAAGAAAGAGGCCAGGGCAGCACAAGGTGAAAAACAGAAAATGTCCAGAAGAATCCAGAAAGTTGGAAAGAAGGCTGGAAGGAAAGGCCAACCCAAAAGACAGGCACAGGAACAGGGAGGTCCCAGGGAATGCAGGAAGAGCAGAAATATCCCCAAAGGGAAAGAAGGACTCAGGGAAAACAAAAGGACAAGTCCTGGATGACAGGTCAGAAGGAACAGGAATGGAAGGCAAAAAGAAACAGAGTTGTTAGAACAAGGCTGGAAGAACAAGGAATTCCCAAGGCAAACAACAGAGGGATTTGGAAGTGTTCCAAAGAAAAGAGCAGTATTCCCAGAAGATGCAGAAGAGCAGAATTGTTACCAAGGATGGAATTCCCAGAACAAAAGAATTCCCAGAAGACACAGAAGAGCAGAAGGTCTACCAGGAAAAGAATACCCAGGAAACACCAAAGGACAGGTCCTGAGATGACATTCAGAAAAGAAGAAAATACCTGTGAGTGGGAATGGAGTCATCAGGAACCATGTCCAAAGAGCAAGGATTTCTTGGGCAAGAGACAGAGAGGTGCAGAGACAATTCCATCAAACAGGTCTCCCATAATGGGACAGAGGATGCCAATAGCATGGAGTTATAGAGAGATAGTGCATAAAACAATATAGTGCCATACAGAAAAAATCCAAGCAGAGAACCATAGTGAACTGAAACAACACTCAAACAACTGCAAGTAGAGAAGGAAAGAGTAATTGCAGCACAGTTATGATGGAAGTGTGAATCTTCCAGGGAGGCAGAAATGGATGAAGATGCCCAGAGAGGACAAGAGACTTTTGGCATGTGAGACAAAATGCAGGGAGTGTGGTGGAGTGCAGAGGAAGAGGAGTGGTGCTTCTGAAGCCTGGTTGGTCAGCAAGGTGGATATACCTTAGCTGCAAGGATAAGGAAACAGGTGGCAGAGGTACCACAGGCAATAAAGAATAAAGGATCTAATGCTACAAGTTTGGAGAGGGTCAGAGGCAGACAGAGGTGTCTTCCTGGTAGGCATATCAACAGATGAAACTGGCCTGCTACAGAGAGCAGAGTGATGCAGAAACAACTGTGCACTTAGATGACAGAGTCATAACTACCAGATCATGACAACAAGAGCTGTGGTTCAAGATTAGAGTTAGCTGAGACCGGAGTGGTACAGAGCTACAGGGGGTGCATGGGATGCTGACATGTGTTATCCAGTGAACAGATGAGGTACTACTCAATACCCAGAGTCAACAGATCATAGTGGGTAAGTTAGTGGTGTCCTAGAATCAGTGAACACAAACCATCCAGCAGAGGGTGATGCTAGGCATTGACAGAGTAAAGCCAGCAGTCTTTGTAGGGTTTGTGGAGGTCTGATAGTTTGAGCAGAAGAGGTGAACTCAAAAAAAATGGTGAGGTGTTAGAAGAAGTGGAAGTGGGTGGAAAGGTCGGAGTATTGGGGCTCCCAAATCTGAAATAGGACAAGGTACCCAATGGGGGTCATAATGATCAGAAGTGCATGGAAGAGTGGTGCCAGAGGCTGGGGAGACAAGGAATACAGGTTTAATAGACTTGTTATGCTTGGGAGAATGGGTCTTAAAAGGCTAGGACCAATGGCCAGAAATGGGTCACCTAGGAGTAGAGAACAGATGCCAGAGGTTGATGACCACCTATTGATAATCCTGGAGTAACTTGTCAAGAAGAGGCTAGAAGACAGCTGGAGAATGCTTAGACTGCAATAACTAGATCTAGGCATGAGAAAGTGGTTGGAATGGTCCAGAGTGACATGGAGTGGTTTTCCATCAAGGATTACCAGGTGACAACAAAGTGCCAGAGAACTGGAGTCAGCTTGCCAGAAAAGAATAGGAAAAATGGAGGGAGTGGCACTTATGGGTAGGAAACCATAACCTAAGCTGCATTTGAGAATCCATAAGGGCTGGTGATGCTGTATGATAGTAGGAAATCTCAGCTGTTTTGGAGAGCCTGGAGTTGGGAATAGAGGAATGCCAGGGTTAGGAGTTAGAAGTTGGATCTAGGTGCATGTGTTTTGAGTGACTGGGCCAGTAACTGATGTCTTAGAACATTGGAGTGGCTTGGAGTGACTCAGAACATCAGGGGCTGTAAGGGGTTTGCACCATGAGGACTAGATTAACTTAGGGGTCAAATGCCCAGAAGAGCATGAGGTTGTAGCAGTGTTATCAGGGGTCATATTCTGACAGATAATGCAAGGGATGGAATGAAGTTCTGGAGATTGCAGAGAGATTACCCATGAGTATGTCAAGCATGCAGGTGGTTCAGAGTTGAGTGTTGAGAGACAGTGGAGGCTGATCCTTAAGTAAAGGCAAGAGAAGTGCAAGTGAAAGTACAAATATACTGTTAAAACTTTCATCCCAATGAAAGGAGACTATTAAAACCTATACCAAGACAAGTATACTTTTAACCAGTTCCTTTTTGAATGAAACCCTTGATGCTGAAGAAAGGTTAGAACTCCAGAGGGCTCCAAAGGGCTCTGGGGGAATCTAGAAAGGGTTTCAATGGTCAAACAGGACTTGGCTTCACCTTATGTGGTGTACCCTTGCACTTTCTGATGTCCCAATTTACATAGATGTTGGAGATGGGTAAGAAGGCTGTCTCTATGCTCAACAGGAGTGACAGGCAGGACAAGGGGAGTCAAGCCTAGTCATGGAGATGAGGCCTTATTCCTTCAAGGATATTGTATAGCCTCAAAGGTACACCAGAGTAACCCAGAGGGTCAGAGTGAGCTCAAGGGCTTGAGCAGAGTGAGGATGATGGCAAGAGGGTGCTTCTGTTGTTTTTGTTGATATTTATACTGAGGTACAAGATACAAAACTATAGTACTTATACCTCAGTGAGGCAGAACTATCTAGGAGTGTAACAAAGTGAGACAAGTGCAAACTCAGAAGTGAAGCAGATGTCTAGATATCTAGGAAATGAATGGAGATGTCAGGGAAGACAATATTCAATCATGTCAGACCAAAACTGAAGGGTAACAGAATGAAACAGGGGAAGCAAGGAACAGAAATGGAACAGAAATAGTGACAATGCTGGTAATGGTAACTGAGACTGGAAATGGTAACAGAGTTATACCAGGATGGTCTGGAGATGATGAAGGAGAACTAGGGTAGTACTTAACTGGAGCAGAGATAGACTGGAAGCAGAATGGGGCAGAGTGGGAGTGGAAGCCTGGGGAAGCATATTATGCTAAGGGGTGGGAAGCATACATGCATAGCTGGGGGAGACTGGAATGGTGATGGAGGGCCAGAGTTGCCTGAAGGGGAGTCAGAGGGCTAGAGTAGCTTACTAGATACAAAGACCAATTGTAAGCCAGGTTGGAATGGGGTTGGAGTTGGGTTGGAGGTCCAGGATATGACACAGGTGCAAACTCAGAAGCAAAGCAGATGTATAAATATCTAAGAAATGACTGGAGATATCAGAGAAGACAATGTTCAATCATGTCAGACTGAAACTGAAGGATGATAGGATGAAACAAGGGAAAATAGGAATAGGAATGGAACAGGAATAGTAATAATAACTGAGAGCAAGAGTGGTAACAGAGTTATACTGGAGTGGTTTAGAGAAGACAAAGTGAAACTAAGATAGTACTTAACTGGAATAAAGATAGGGATGAAAATGAAATAGAGCAGAGCAGGAGCAGAGGGCTAGGGGAGCATATACTGATAGAGGGGCAGGAAGCATACATGCATGGCTGGGGTGAAATGGAATGGTGATACAGGGCCAAAGTTGCCTGAAGGGGAGCCAAAGGGCTAGATTGACTTACTGGGTGTGGGAACCAGTTGTAAACCAGGTTGGAATTGGATTAAAACTGGATCAGAGGTACAGGATATAACAGAGCTGTTCATCAGACCAGTATTGGAGCTTGCTGTCATATCCCAGACCTTTGACCCAACTCTAACCCCATTCCAACCTGGCTTACAATTGGTCTTCATATCTAGTAAGCTACTCTAGCTGTCATATCCTGGACCTCTGATCTGAATTCTGACCCCATTTTGACCTGGCTTACAATTTGTTTTTGCACCTAGTAAGCTACTCCAGTGTTACATTCTGGGCTTTCACAATCAGACGGTGACACTTCCTGATGTTTGGGCCGGTGACGGTTACTTCGGTTCGATAAGGTGGACTTGGATCCTAACCCTAAAGTAGGGGCTGGCTTGATGCTATAACGGTTGAAGGATAAAGAATGACAGCAAGTGAAGAGAATGACAAGCCAGGAGATCTTAAGTAGCCACTTGATTACCCATTGCTAGGCATATGATACAAGTGCTCAAGACTGAGGGTCTTGAGTCAGAAACTGCACTACTATATATACTAGTCCCAGATGTGCACGGACCAGGTCCAGGGCAAAGGGAATATCTAATTAAGGGAATAGGGCATAGGGCGTGCTTACTGAGATTATGACTAAACGAGCCATGCGGATAAGGGATGGATGTGGGAGAGGCAGTGTGGAATGGAAGGAGGGTTCTATATTAAATAGCCGGTCAGGGATAGCGGAGATTAGACCATGCCCTCAACCATGAGGCCGAGGAGATCCCATCTAGAGTTCTGCCATGATCAGATCTGACCCTCTTCTGGATCGAGATCAGATTCATCGGAGATCCGATTGGGAGATGCAATCTGTCATCTGAGATGCTAGATCCAACCATAAGCTGTGCTCTTAACCATAAAGCATAGAATATTAAATAGTGCTTAACCATAGCCTAGGGTTTGTCCTTGTTTGGCAATGAAATCCCACGGTCACATGCTTGTCAGGTGACTGCACGATAGCATTTGTAACACTGGTGAAGAAAGCAAACCAGACATGGCAACATGTCCTACCAAGTGCCTAGAGTGGCTTGAGAAGGACAAGAGACCTGTGCACAAATCACACTAATCTTAAAGGATAAATCCCTCAGTAAGGTACTCTATGCTGCAATAGTGCAAATGTTATGGTCAATGATCTGGATGATGTACAAGTCAGTAATAAACCCTAATCAAGGGCTACATTGTTGATGTTGATAAGGTGAGAGTAAAGCAATAGAGTGTATATGAGTGAATACTGTACTAGATAATACAAGTGCTCAAGACTGGGGCTTGAGACATGCTAAGGCTATAGTATTTATACAGTACAGAATGGTGCATGGACCAAGACCCTGATGGGAATCTTCCCACAGACCCTGAGGCACCATCAAAAAGAAGAGAAGCATCTGTAAGAATAGCCAATGGCTAAAAAGAAGCAGAGCTTCTAAAATGAAAGAACATAAAGATTAAATATAGGCTAAAGACATGAGGCTAACTTTATGCCCTGGGTCTAGACCTGTCATGTGACCTGTCATGTGCCTAGATAAGATAAAAGATTAGATAACCATGTGGAAAGATAAGATAAGGTCATGTGATCAATGTTTGAAAATTTGCGGACTATAACAGCAAATGGTCTGGCAAAAGCTAAGTAAGTGCTACAAAGGAAAGGGAAAACAGTCAATTGCTTATCTAATCAAAGAACTATTCTGCAGTGACCTGTTGGATAACTCCCCTATAGAGATACAGTTGAATTTAATGCAACAAAAGGCAAATACTTTGACAATCCTTGGTCAATCTCATAATAACTCCCTTGTTGCCATAGCCATGGTAATCTCCTTACCACCTTCCTACTCAACACTCTGCACCATCCTTATGTCCACTAGTGACAAGCTGTCAACAGACAGTGTTATTGCCCAGATTCTTATTGAAGAACAAACTTAAAAGTCTGTAGTGCAAGCTGTGTTGTTGGCCAAGGCCACAATAAAAACTAAGGTGAAGGGTAATAAGGCTAAGAAGCAGAAAAAGAAGCAAAAAGGAAAATGCTCTTACTATGATCAACCAGGCCATTTCCTGGCAAGATATCAAAAGAAGAAGGCTGACAAGGCAAATAAGAATTCCAGAGCCAAGGCAAATGAAAAACCTAAGAAAGAAAATAGTGAGCTAATAGCCCAGATTGCTCAAACAGCTATGAGCAACTCTTCACCTCCTCTTCAACTCTTCATGGCACATAAAGATGTCCAAATCTTTTGAAAGGAATGGATCATTAATTCTGGGGCATCTGCCCATATGAGCTCACAGCAAAATTGGTTTAAGACCTACCATTCCTTTAGCTCCCCCCAATCTGTTATCATTGGTAATGGATCTTCCATTTATACATTTGGTGTTGGGTGTATAGGCCTCAATCTGCAACTTGAAAATGATCAAGTTAGTGAAACAATACTTCATAATGTATTCTACATATCTGCCCTGGATGGCAACCTCATGTCTGTTTCATGCCTAGTCAAGCACAGACTACAAGTAATCTTTAACAACATGGCCTGCTACATCAAAGATGGAGATCAGATAGTTGGTGTAGGACACAAACACAACTTACTTTATGTGCTCAAAGCACTTCACTGCATCCAGGACCAAAGATCCTATGTTATGCACTTTTCCTCATGTTTTCTTGACCCAAATCATCCTCCATCCACTTATGTATCTTGCTTTGAAGTATTCAAGGCCAGCCTTGATACCTGGCATCATAGACTTGGCCATGTGCATTCTAGTGCAGTCCTCAAGCTGTATTAAAAGGATATGATTACAGAAATGGATATTAATAAGCAAGAGGAATGTACTGATTGTTGCAAGCCTTGCCTTGATGGAAAGCAGTACCATGCTGTTATTCCTATCAAATTGGACACAGAATTGCCTTGAGTCCTTTACTGGACATATTCAGATATTTGTGAACCAATGAAGATAACATCTTGCACCAGACACTGCTACTTCATCACCTTTATTAATGGCTACTCACATTAATTAGTGGTCAAGCTGATGAAAACCAAAGCTGAAGCCCTTACCTTGACAAAAGAGTACTTTCATTGGGTGGAAGCTGAAACCAGCAAGCATGCAAATCTCTTTTGCACTGATAGAGGTGGGGAATATGTGTCAAGGAACTTCCAGGTATATCTGAAGGATAAGGGAATGCATCATAAAATGACAAACACTTACACACCCCAGGAGAATGGAGTGGCCAAGCACATGAACTGCACCATAGTGAAAATAGCTTATGCCATGCTGAGTGATGCATGCCTGCCAAATCACTTTTGAACAGATGCCATACTATATGTGATGCACCTTCTAAACTG
Organism: Pulveroboletus cf. rosaemariae; assembly: GCA_038089275.1. Lineage (NCBI taxonomy): Eukaryota > Fungi > Basidiomycota > Agaricomycetes > Boletales > Boletaceae > Pulveroboletus > Pulveroboletus cf. rosaemariae. Next base: position 30,269 of record JBBPKN010000562.1, read on the forward strand.
TTTCCCAACATATGTGCTCAAAGATGATCTGACTCCACATGAGGCCTTCACTGGCAACAAACCATCAGTAAGACACATTCATGTTTTCAGTTGCAAGGTGCATGTCCATGTACCAGACAAAAAACAGAACAAACTTGATCCTAATTCAATTGAATGCATCTTCCTGGGCTTTGCATTGAACTGTAAAGCCTTTGTATGCATGAAACATTGAAATGGCCAGATTATTGAGTCATATGATGTTGTTTTTGATGAGGTGAATGCACCAGAAACAAATTGTGTCACATTCAATGCATTTGACTTGCATGCAAAGGAAGAAAGTGGTTCAACTTCAGCTCATTACCTTACCCCAGCAGTTAATGAAGGTGACACATCTGAGATGTTCTCTGAAGTTGCAACTGAGCAGACTGATGATAATGCTGAGTAATTTGATGAGACTGGAGGGTTAATGACAATGGAAGTTGGGGCTGAGAAAAGAAGTGATCAGCAACAATTGCATAAGATCAGCACACTATAAAAAGGACTGTCAAGCACATCTATGCACTCAAGGCAAAGCCAGAGGGAAAAATCTAATGTGCACTCCAATAGCCCAATGCCTCCATAGTCCAAATGTGCCCCCAAGGTCTCAGCACTGGTATTCCTGTATCCAGTCTTTATTCTGACACCTGAGCTGCACAGGTCACAGTAAGTCCATAGACCACTGAGGCAAGATGATAATGATTGTTTCCTGATAAATGCTTACCACTGGGAAAAGAGTCAGATAAATAAGCACCAGCCAGAAACTGCTCAAAACCACTTATCTATATCAGCTGAGACCAACAACAATGCAACATGTGACACAGGACACCTAGAGGAAGGAGCTCCCATGATCCACAAGGTGTCACATTCAAGTCCTGATGAGCCACTTATGTACCATGAAGTCATAAACTGCCCAGATGATGAGTCATGGTGTGCCACAATAAAAGCTGAATTGAAAGCTTTTGAGGATATTGGCCTGTATGAAAAAGTTAACTAACCACCCAACTGCAAGATTGTTGACTTAAAATGGGTTTTTAAGATCAAATGTGGACTAAGCAGTGAGATTGAGTGATACAAGGCTCAACTAGTGGCAAAAGAGTATATGCAGGAGTATGGGCCAGACTATTTTAATACTTTCACACCAGTCACTAAGTTCACTATGATATAGTCTCTCCTAGCACTTGCATCACAATACAATCTTGAGATCCACCAAGTCAATGTAAAATTGGCTTTTCTCAACAGCAGATTGGAGGATGAGATCTACTTAAGACCCCCTCCAGGCTTCTGCACTCACCAAAACAAAGTTTGACATCTTTTCTGTGCCCTCTACAGCCTCAAACAAGCTTCAAAAGCTTGATATAATGCACTGCATGAGCTATTTAATTTCCTTGGCTTTACCTGCAGCAATGCTGATCACAGCCTTTTTCACAAGCAGGAACAAGATCAGTTCATTATCATTGCTATCTATATAGATAACAAACTAATCTTGTCTAAGAGCTGCAAGGAGATTGAGAAATTCAAGCATGCACTATCAGTCAAGTATGAGGTAACAGACCTCAGCAAAGCACACTGGATCCTGGGCATGGAGATTATCAGGGATAGAGGTGAGGGCATGATTTCCCTCTTATAGCATTGCTATGCCCAAACTATCCTGGAATACTTTGGAATAAAAAATGAATATGCTGTGACAACACTCATGGATGTCAACAGCAGGCTTCCTAGAGCAGAGATGGCAGCAGTTGACATCAAAGCCTACCAGAGCAGATTAGGAGGCTTAATGTATGCCATGCTTGTGACTTAGCCCAACCTTGCATTTGCAGTGGGTGTACTGAGCAGACACACTGCCACATCTGGTAAAATCCACTGGATGGCCCTTAAATGCACTTACTGCTATCTACACAGGATAGCCAACATGTGGCTCACTTATAGATGGTCCAAGGCCTTTAAACTATTGGGCTACATGGATGTGGATTGGGCCAGAGATGGGAACAATCAAAAATCCATCTTGAAATGCATTTTACACTAGCAGGTGGTGCCATTACTTGGACCTCAAAGAAACAAAGCTCTATTGCCCTGTCAATGACTGAGGCTGAGTACATGGCAGCAATCATAGCCATGAAAGAGGCTACATGGCTAAAGATTCTATTTTCAGAACTTAAGCCCTCTCTTGTGCACTCTGCCATTAACATTTCCATTGACAATCAATCTGTAATGTCATTAGCTGTTAAAACTTATACCAAGTATGAATATACTATTAAAACTTTATACTGATTGCAGATATACTGGTAGATCTTCTACCATTATCTGTTTCATGGATGAAACCCTTATGACTAGAGAATGAAGGTCAGGTTCTAGTACCTTGGTGGTGCATGAATCTAAGGGAAGGTTATACTCCAGAAACCTTTGAAGAGATTTGGAAAGGGTTTCATTGATCAGATGGAACTTGGCTTCATCTTATATGGTGTGCCCTTTCACTTTCCAGTGTCCTGATTTACAAAGATGTCAGAGATGGGAAAGAGAGCAGTTTCAATGCCCAACAAGAGGAACAGGCAAGATGAGGAGAGTCAAGCCTAGTTATGATGGTGGGATCTTATGATTCCTTCAAGGATATTTCTTGGCCCTGGAGATGCTCTGGGGTAATCTGGAGGGTCAGAGTAAGCCTAAGTGCTCAGGTAGAGTGAGGATGATAACAAGGGGGTATTTATGTTGATATTTTCATACTAAGGTACAAGATACAAAACTACAGTACTTATACCTCAGAGAAGCAGAACTATCTAAGAGTATAGCAAAGTGAGACAGGTGCAAACTCAGAAGCAAAGCAGATGTCTAAATATCTAAGAAATGAATGGAGATGTCAGGGGAGACAATGTCCAATCATATCAGACTGAAACTGAGAGGTAATAGAATGAAGCAAGGGGAGATCAGGAACAGAAATGGAAATGGGAACAGTGACAGTAACTGAAAGCAGGACTAGTAATGGAGTTATATTGGAGTGGTCCAAAGAAAGCAAAGTAAAACTAAGATAGTACTTAACTGGAACAGAGATAGAACTAGTAACAGAATAGAGTGAAGTGAAAGTGAAGGCCAGAGGAGCATATACCAATGAAAGGCAGGAAGTATACATGCATAGCTGGGGTGGGATGGAATAGTGACAGAGGGCTGGAGTTACCTGGAGAAGAGTTAGAGGGCTAGAGTGGCTTACTGGGTGTAAGGACCAGTTATAAGCTGGGTTAGAATTGGGTTGAAATTAGATTGAAGGTATGGGATATAACAATATTCCCCCCTTAGGCCTGAACCCTTGAAGGCCATTGGCCCAGAGTATGGAAGGTACTGGCATGTGATCTGGATTAGTGTGGTGATGGGCATATAATCATGTGTTAGCACCATTGAGGTAATTAAATGGAGCAGTGTGGAGGTAACAAGCATGTGACCTTGTTTAGTGACAATGGGGTGAAAGAGTGGAGTTGTTGGCTTACTCATGAATAAAAATGGAGGCTTCATGGTAACTTGTTCTTTCTTCATTATAACAATATGGCCTTGTTTGACAATATCATAACATGGGCCAAGGAACATATCATGAAGTGCACCAACAATGACAAGGCATTGGCCAATGCAAAGTATGCAGAGCACAAGAGGCATGTAAAGGCAAAGAAGAAGGAGAAGTGGAAAAAGGCAGAGAATACCCAGAAGATGGCAAAGAAGGCTGCTCAAAGGCAAGCCAAGGAGGCCAAGAGGGCCTGGTGGGTGGTGTTACAAACATAACATTCACTAGCAGAAGAGTCACATGACAAGCACGTGACCATGAGACTTTATTGCCAAACAAGGATAAACCCCAGGATATGGTTGAGTTGTTTATTAAGAGTTTCCCCTTGGGTTTGGGACACAGCTTATGGTTGGATCTAGTATCTCAGATGACAGATACATCTCCCAATTGAATCTCTGATGAATCTGGATCTTGATCTAGATGAGGATCTGATCTAATCTGTGGCAGATCTCTAAATGGGATCTCCTTGGTCTCATGATAGGGGGCATGGTTTAATCTCTGCTCACCCTAGACCCTTTCCTTCCATTCTACATAGCCTCTCCATTCTACACTCTGTATTCACATGGCCCATTGGTTATATTCTCAGTAAGCATGCCCTATGCTCTACTTCCTTATTTAGTATTTCCCTATGCCCTGGAGATGGTCTGTGCACACTTGGACTTAGTATAAATAGTTGAGTAGTTCCTTGGTTTTGGCTCCCCAGCCTTAACCACTTGTTAGCTTGTTTTCTTGTACATTGTCTAGTGCCTTACCAATACAGGCATTTTCCTCCTAACATTGTGATGGCTCCTCAGGCCTTGCTACCCTGAGTCCACTACATTGTTCTTCACTCTATTCCAACTGAATCCAACAATGAAACTGATGTACCCTTTCAAGGCAGATCATTTAGGGTTAGGATGGGTTGTTCAGAAGATCAACACTGTAACAGGTGGCAGAGGTGACTGCCCATGAAAAGGTAAGTACTGCAGTCATTCTCCTAAGAGTAAGGTAGCTAAAAACCCATCAGGCAGTGCTAGTACAGGCCCAGGCAGGATCTAGCAATAACAAGGGGAAGCAGAGGATAGAGAAGGCACCAGTATGACAGCAGTGTGAGGATAGAGGGATGGAGTGTGAGGTAGGCATGGAAATGTCCATGTCATGCTTGGCCTGCCAAGAGGCCAAGGTGAGATATAAGCACCCAGGGAAGAAGAAGCCAGTGCAGAAGTGGCAATGGAGGTGTTATGTTTCCTCTTGTCTTTTCCTCTTTGCTCTCATTTTTCTCTTTTCTCT
>JBBPKN010000563.1:0-35066 GCA_038089275.1 Pulveroboletus cf. rosaemariae
AATTCACCTACTAAATATTTTCTCCTTAGTCTAAAGTTTAAAGTCATTGTGGACTAAGGATTTCATAGGATAACCCATAACACCAAGAACAGTTTAATGTCATGTCTAGGACTCTTGCAACCAGAATACTTGAATCTTTTCAAATACTTCATCTTGGACCATCTTCTGTAAACTCTTCATACTAGATCTCAGATCTGATTACCTTCTGATCTGTGATGGACTACTGAGTAATGATCTTCAACTTTTTCTTTTACTTGACCATTCTTCTGATCTATACTTTTTGATATAGCAGAACTTTTTAACTGCTGCCTTGTTCTTCTTTGTCTGCTTCAGTTACTTCCTTTCTACTCATGGCAAATTTCTCTTAGTCATCCTTTGATAAGCAGGGACCAACTGCTCTGCACACTTTCATCTGATTTCACCTACTTCACTTCTGAAAAAGAAACTCTTCTAGTTTAAGATTATCATGGATTATCTTCTGATAGTTTTAGGTTATTTTGAACAAATACTTTCTTGATTTCTGTTCATCTCCATTGAATACTTGTCTTCTTCAGCTTTTCTTTTTGTCAACAACTTCTGTTCTTCTCCATTGCCTCTAGTACTCAGCTAAACTTCTTGATTTTGATATAGCAGATTCATAACTGCTGATCTGTAAACAAAGACTCTATGCTCCAATCAGGTAAACCTTCAAATCTCCTCCCAGAATAAAGCTGATATCATTTTGAATGCTTGACTCCAGTTATTATCATTGACCTCTGATCTTTGCTACAAATCTTCATCTATACCTTGAAAGAAAAAGAAACTTCTACTCCAAGATTTCATCTGCTTGCCATAGAGAATAGACTTCTTGATAAATCTTCATGTGATTGCTCAATGGAATAAACCACCTGAACTTTCTTCTATGACTTCCTCTTATTTCCTGAAGTTTCAGCTTCTTCTCCTAAAACTTGTGATTATTCTTGCAAACTTTGTTTACTCATACAAGAGAATAAATCTCCTGACTTTCATCTGCTGCTGCTCTGATCCTCCCTAGCAATTCTTATGCTAAGTCAAGATCATTGATTTTCAGATAAAGCTTTCATTTTCTTTTGCAATTCTTGTGTCAGACTATCTGGACTCTTATGGAGGGAATATGGTTATAAATAAAAATGAGGGTTTCTCAGGGTGACCCACAACTCCATAATAGTTTAATGACTTGTTAAGGTCAAAAGTAGTTTAAAGTCTTTATGAACTCATGCTATCTGAATGGGGAGATACTGGAGATAGTAACCAATTGAATGGCACCATAGAACTCTTATGGTGATCTAAGCTCCTTGGTCTTCTTCAATCTAAGCTTCTGAACCTGTGTGGCTGTGCTACTTTCATCTTATGCCAGGCAACATCTTGTTGTTTCTTCTTCATCAGCTATGATGACCTGGAAAACTTTGGAACTTCTCTTATGATAGTTTTGAAAACACCTGATTTCTTCAACTTAATGCCTAAGAAGGCAACTTCTGCTTTGTCTTCTTGACCATGCCCTTTGACTGTAGAAGCTTGACTACTAATCCATATAGAACTCACCTCTGGTTGAGACTCACAAACCATCTTGGCTGCTGTTAAAACTTATTCTGAGTAGGAATATACTATTAAAACTTATCCCAAGTACAAATGAATCATTAAACTGTATACCAATCTCCTTCCTGAATGAAGCCCTTGTTGCTAGAGGGCAAAGGTCAGGTTCCAGCACCTTAGTGGTGCATATACCTAAGGGAAGGTTATACTCCAGAAACTCCAGGGATGTCTGAAGACTTCTGAAGAGATTCAGAAAGGGTTGGTTGATCAGACGGGACTTAGCTTTACCTTATGTGGTATGCCCTTGCACTTTCTGGTGTCCTGATTTACATAGATATCAGAGGTGGAGAAAAGGACTGTCTTAGTGCTCAACAAGAGGGACAGGCAGAACAAGGAGAGTCAAGCCTGGTCATGGGATTGGGACCTTGCAACTCCTTTAAGAATATTGCTTGATTCCAGAGATTCTCCAGAGTAATCTAGAGGGTCAGAGTGAGCCCAAGGGCTTGAGCAAAGTGAGAATAAAGACAAAGAGGTGTTTATGTTGATATTCATACTGAGGTACAAGATACAGGACTATAGTACTTATACCTCAGAGAGGCAGAACTATCTAGGAGTGTAGCAAAGTAAGACAGATGCAAACTCAGAAGCAAAGCAAATGTCTAAATATCTAAGAAATAAATGAAGATGTCAGGGAAGACAATGTCCAATTATGTCAGACTGAAACTAAAGAGTGACAGAATGAAATGAGGGGAAACAAGGAACAGGAACAGAACAAGAATAGTAACAATACTGATAACAGTAACTGAGAGCAGGAACAGTAATGGAGGTATATCAGAATGGTCCAGAGATAATAAACTTGAACTAAGGTAGTACTTAACTGGAACAGAAATAGAACTGAAAATGGAATAGGGCATAGCAGAAGCAGAGAACCAGGGGAGCATATACTAATGAAGGGGTGGGAAGCATACATGCATAGCTGGGGCAGACTGAAATGGTAATGGAGGGCCAGAGTTGCCTAGAGAGGAGTCAGAGGACTAGAGTAGCTTATTGGGTATGAGAACCAGTTATAAGCTGGGTCAGGATTGGATCAGAGGTATGGGATATGACAGCTACTAAACTTCTGATCTAAAAACTCTGCATCTGCTGCAACATCTTGTTAAATACTCTTCAATGGAATAAGGGGAATTGCTTCTTGCAATAGCTGCCTATACTTGGCTATATACCTGTGAACATCTGATAGTCTTCTTGACTCATATTACCTATAATAATCTGCTGCCCTGGTGGACATATCTTGTGCAGACCAGGTTTCAAGTCTTTATCAAGTGACATGTATTCTTTGCATAAGGGCATTTGCTACTGCTGAAGAAAGTGACTTATCCTAACCCTAACCCCATCTGAGGGTACTTCTTCTACTGATAAGCTTTTGTAGCTAGTGGCTCTAACTAGGCAAGGAATAAAGAAAGGAATGAGCCTAGTTAAGACTGTAAGGGATAAACCCTAGCCAGGTCTTAAGGGAGAACCTCCAAGGAATCACTTGTGAAAGTCCAAGGCTCAAGTAATGAAGACTGAAGAGCCAGCCCTTTATACTCTTGCCCTTATATATTTTACTACTAGGCTGCTGACTAATACAATGGACTACTAATCAGTGAATGTCTCAAACCCTGGGCTAATAGATAAGAACCACAATGAGAAAAAGGCATGGAGCAGAGATTAAGGAATACCAGCAAAAAGCAGGTGCAGATATGAAGAAGAATGGAAGAGAAGGCATAGCCTTGAAATGGAAGTGCAGAATTAGAGGTGCTGCATCCATGAGAATGGAGATCTCTGCCACAGATGAGATCCAATCTTAGATCTGCCACAGATGCATCTAGATCAGATCCAGATCAGATTAGATCAAATCCATGGAGATTAGAAAGAAGGGCAGTTTCCAGGAAGATCCAGGAAAGATCTATGTCAGGTAACTAACTGTTACATGACCACTGCTGGAAAAGAGAATAATAAATACTTTTAAAGAATTGGAATCACAGACTAGAATTAAGCCAAAAAAGAAGTGTCTTGTGCATAATTATGTAATGTCACATGACTGGTTCTAGTGCAGGAAGTGTCACTTCATCTCCTAGAGAACATAAAGTCCATTCACCCAGTATTTTATGTCTTTCAACTCAAACCCTTTGTCTCCAATATGATTCCCAATCATATTTAGCCATTCCCATCTCCAGTTAAGATTAATGGAGAACCAGAGTTTGAAATCTTCAAAATCCTTGACTCAAAAATAGATTGCAGATAAAGAAACTGCAAGCTATTATATTTGATTAAATGGTTAGATTATGAAGAAACTAATAAAGAAATATCATGGCTCTTAGCTACTAAGTTGGAACACACATCAGAGATAGTTAAGGAGTTTCACTGCCATTACCTGGATAAGCCCAGATCACACTTTGCCTGACCATTATAAGATTTATCTGACAATCTGAATTACAGCAGAGTAGCTACTTTCTTATTGATCTATGATCCCTTTTTCTCCTTCTCAACAACTCCACTTACTTCCACCCTCAACCCCCCTATTTTCTCTATGGCCTCTACTACCTCCCCATCTTTGGACTCCTCTTCCTCATCCTCATTCCCACCTACCTTTCCCACCACCCATGTCTTATCTAGTCCCTCAACCAGCTATTATAATGCATTTTTTTATTTTTTACTTTTTTGGCATTTTCTTCTCATTACTGTAGCTCTTCACAATATCACTTCTTCACCTTTTCACCCCTTCACTATTTCACTTCTTCACATGTCACAGGTCTAGAGCAATCTAGACTCTGCTGTTATGCCTCATTGTTTCCACATGTATTTCTAGATCCCTGCTCTTCTTTTGCTATTGGCTAGCTTACTGTACATTATTTAGGGCCAGCACCATTTACATGGTCTGTGTGCATACTGTAGCAATATAAAAGGAGATCAGCTCAAGTCTGGATTTTCCCAGTCTTGTGCACTTGAGCCTTATAGTTTTACAAGTTCCTTGGCTCTTATCTGTTCTCTTCATTCTTGCCTAGTTCTGGTGGCTCTAGTTCAAAGCTACTACTCAGATTTTTGGAAGCACACACCAAGGAGGTGTTAAGGATTATAGTCAATGCATCTTCAGTTGCATTTCACCAGCTGTGTCAGTAGCCAGTTTTGCCTCCATATCTCCCTAACCATCTATCCACCTACTTCTTGAATCACTGTGGTTAGCAGATGGCAGCCCTCTACCACCTGCCCAGTGACCTCCTCCATCTCCTCTGAGCATGCCCACTTTCTGGGTAGCTCAGTCTTCTCATTTCTTTACTTCTGCTTCTGCTTCTCTCTCTTCTGCCCTAGCTGCTCACATCTTGCCTTTGTATTCCAACAGGCAAGGCATGAGGTTGACTTGCCAGGGCCCATCTTGAAGTCAATTCCCTGGTCCTCACATCTTTGGCACATGGGAATTTCCTCTGCCCTCCCCTTCCTCTTGCTCTTGCTAGGTTCTGCTTGGGCTTAGTGCACCTGCTCTGCTTATATCATGCCAGCCCAACCTAAAGCCTAATAAAGAAACTCACCCTTCTCTGGGCAGCCTTCTTCTTAGTCTGCTTTCTCATAGCCTCTTTCACTGCCTTCCACACCTTCTCTGCCCTTCTTCTAGCCTCCTTTTTCTTTTTTACCTTTATATACTGTTTACACTTGGTGTACTTCATGTTGCCAAGCATCTCATCATTGTTGGGGTGTTTCATAAAATGTTCATCAGACCATGTCTTGATGTTGTGGTAGGCAAACATGAATGGCTGTGATGTTAAAATGCAGAGTTACTATTCAGGTAACTATTTTATTTTAGAGCATGATCTAAACTCTGCTTCTTATTCCACCACCACACTAAACAAAGGCTTATCTCTACTCTGCTGCCATACTACCCAAAGTTATGTGCTTATGGCCTTCAGGAATTTAGGCCTTAAGAGGAAAATACTATTATATTCTGGATTAACTCCATTATTTTCCAGAATAACTTTGAATACTCACACTCATCCAAGTTACATTCTACTTAGCATTTCCTTTATTTCTGTTCTATTACACTTATTAAGTACTTATAACTTTCATGCATTCAACTTCATTTGTCCTGTTATGACTCTGTATTTATTCCACTTTATTTCACAACTCATACCTTAGTTGCTGCTCCTTACTGACATCTTAGTTTCATCCTGACACTACTCTGTCAGTTTCACCTTTGATATCTGCCTTTACTTGGAGATAACTCCCTTCTTATATCCATTCTGTTGTAAACTTGACTAGTATGTATTAGCTTTCCATTTATGGTAATATTTACATAAGCATAGAGTGTACACTTTATATCATTTTCTAGTTTATGTTTCTTAGTAGCTTGACATCTACTGAGGATAAGCCCTATTTTTATAGGCATTTACTACTATACTAATCTACCTTAGTTTTCATAGGTAGTACTTCTAATATTAGTAGCTTGATATCTACTGATGTTCTTATAGATTATGTTATAAAGTAACACTTGCAGCACTAGAACCAGTCATGTGACATCACATAATTGTGCACAAGACAATCCTTTTTTGACTTAATTCTACTCTATGGTTCTATTCTATTAAGAGTATTTATTATCCTCCTTTCCCAGCAGTGGTTATGTGATAGTTAGTTACCTGACATGGATCTTCCCTGGATCTTCCTGGAAACTGCCCTCCTCTCTAATCTCCATGGATCTTATCTTAGATCTGAATCTGGACCCTAGATGCATCTATGGCAGATCTCTAGATTAAATCTCATCTATAGCAAAGATCTTCATTCTCATGGGTGCAGCACCTCTGATCCTGCACTTCTATTTCAAGGCTATGCTTTTTCTTCCATTCTCCTTCATATCTGTGCCTGCCCTTTGCTTGCATTCTTTCATTTCTGCTTCATGCTTTATCCTCATTGTTGTTCTTATCTATTAGCCCAGGGTTTGGGGCATTCCCTGATTAGTAGTCCATTGTATTAGTCAGCAGCCTAGTAGTACAATATATAAGGGCAAGAGTATAGAGGGCTGGCTCTCCTGTCACAATGTCAGACTTGGTACAACTCATTCTAACTCTAAATGGTACAGCCTTGAGAGGATGCATTGGTATCAGTATTGATCTCAGTTGAAATAGAAAGAAGAGGACAATGAATACTCAAGGTAGCAAGCCCTGAGGAGCCATTACACTAGTATCCAGAGAAAGCCACTTTATTGGTGACTAACTAGAAATAAGAACTAGAGAGTAGTATGAATAACAAAAGTGATTAAAGCTAGAGGCTTTGTACTATATCTCACTAAGTATTTATACCTATTCTAGGAGTGCATGGACCATCTCTGGGGCATAGGGAACTACCATAAATAGTAATAGGGCATAGGGCATGCTTACTGAAAGTATGACCAATGAGCCATGTGGATAAAGTGTGTATAAAGAGGCTATGTGAAATAAAAGGTCAGGGTTCAGGGTAAGTGGAGATTAAACCATGCCCTCAGCCATGAGGCCAAGGAGATCCTATCTAGAGATCTGCCATGATCAGATCTGACCCTCATCTAGATCAAAATCCAGATTCATTGGAGATTAGATTAGAAGATGTATCTGTTATCTGAGATGCTAGATTCAACCATAAGCTATGCCTAAACCCCAGGGAAATACTCTGATAGATAACTCAACCATATCCTAGGGTTTGTCCTTGTTTGGCAATAAAGTCTCATGGTCATGTGCTTGTTATGTGAGCTGTGCACTTGTAACATCTCCAGTCTTCATTACTTGAGCTTTGGGCTTTCACAAGTGATTCTTGGAGATTATTTCTCTAAGGCATAGCTGGGGCTTGTCCCTTTACAGTTGTGGATGATTTATTCCTTTTCTTCACACTTGCCTAGTTAGAGCCACTAGTCACAAAAGCTCACTCAGTAGAAGAAGCACCCTCAGATAGAGTTAGAGTTAGGATAAATCATACTATCCAGCAGTAGCAGATGCCCTTATGTAAAGAATGCATGTCAGGTTATTATAATTCCACTTAGCTCTGCACAACACTCTTTTTCAACACATTCTACCTTAGATAATCTGCTTTTTTATAGTATAAAAGTACAAGCCTCCCTATTGTATAATCTCAGTTCAAATACCAACAAAACTTAATACTCTCCCTCTTCTCTGCATGTCATCCCTTCTTCCCATTGTAATAAGGCTCACTGACCTCATATCTCTAATAAGTCTTAATAACTTGCTCTGCTACTCTGATATATCTCTAATCCCTCTGTAAATCAGGGTCCTCAGATAAGTGTAAGGGCACATCATATAAGGTAAAGCCAAGCCCTATTCAACCAACCCTCTGGAGTTATTCAGAGTACCCTTAGAGTATGTCACAGTTTAACAGGCATATAACAGATGTCTCCTCTAAATTTCAGAGTTGCTTAGTCTTCTTAATGACAATGGTAGTGTCATATCCTGGACCTCCAATCCAACTCTGACTCCATTCCAACCTGGCTTACAATTGGTCTTTGTACCTAGTAAGCCACTCTAGCCCTCTGACTTTCTTCCAGGCAACTCTGGCCCTCCATTACCATTCCAGTCTTCCCCAGCTACACATGTACACTTCCTGCCCCTCAGCATTATATGCTCCCCCAGGCTTCTGCTCCCACTCTGCCATTCTATTTCTAGTCTATCTCTGCTCCAGTTAAGTACTACCCTAGTTCCCCTTTATCATCTCCAAAATATCCTGGTATAACTCCATTACTGTTCCCAGTCTTAGTTACCATTACCATCATTGTTACTATTCCTATTCCATTCCTATTCCTTGCTTCCCCCTGTTTCATCCTATTACCCTTCAGTTTCAGTCTGACATGATTGGACATTGTTTTCCCTGACATCTCCATTTGTTTCTTAGATATTTAGATATCTGCTTTATTTCTGAGTTTGTACCTGTCTCATTTTGTAACACTTCTAGATAGTTCTGCCTCTCTGAGGTATAAGTACTATAGTTTTGTATCTTGTACCTCAGTATGAATATCAACAAAAATGACAAATACCCCCTTGTCTTTGTTCTCACTCTGCTCAAGCCCTTGGGCTTACTCTGTTATAATGCACTTTTTCATTTTTACTCTTTTTGGACTTATCTTATCACTATTGCAACTCTTCACATTGTCACATTACGTGACTCTTTTCACACCTTCACATATTCACTTCTTCACATATTCACCATTTCACATTTCACATATTCACCTGGCACAGATCTAGAGCAATCTAGACTCTAATGTCACATCTTATGCTTGCCTCATGTATTTCTAGGTTATTGCTCTCTTATCGCTATTGGATGGCTTATTGTACAATACTTTAGGGCCAGTGCCAGTTACATGGCCTGTGCACAGTATGTAGCAATATAAAAGGAGGTCAGCTCAAGCCTGGGTTTTCCCAGTCTTGCGCACTTGAACCTTCCAGTTCTTGCTCCTCTTGGCTCTTATCTTTTTGCTCTATTGCCTAGTTCAGTGCCACTAGTCTAAAAGCACTATCCAGGACTTAGGAAGAATCAGCACACACCAAGGCTAGGTGTTAGTTTAGGTCAATGCATCTCTAGTTGCATTTCACACTCTGAACCTTCAGGTTACTCCAGAGTATCTCCAAGGCCAAGTGATATCCTTGAAGGAGTCACAAGGTCTTATCCCCATAACTAGGCTTTACTCTTCTTGTCCTGCCTGTCCCTCCTGTTGAGCATAGAGACAGCCTTCTTACTTACCTCCAACATCTATGTAAATCAGAACACTGGAAAATGCAAGGGCACACCACATAAGATGAAGCCGAGTTCCATTTAATTATTAAAACTTTTCCTAGATTCCCCTGGAGCTCTCCAGAGTTCTGACCTTCCTTCAGCATCAAGGGTTTCATTCAGAAAGAAACTGGTTAAAAGTATACCCATCCTGGTATAGGTTTTAACAATCTCCTTTTATTGGGATAAAGTTTTAACAGGTAGCAACTGCTTAATTGCCTTGGGTGTCTATGAGAAATTCATTACTACTAACTCATCACAATTAGTTTCATTTCTTGATATATTAACACTGACTCACATTTCTCCTTTCATTAAAAAAAGCAATCACTTGCAATCAATTGTCATTTCACTGGACAATAGCTTCCTTGCAGCTGGCCAATATGATGAAAAAGTTGTAATTTATAACCTATGTATGATTCTTCCAGATATATATGGACCCTTCCATGCAAGTATCTGTTGAAACTGCAGGAAACTGCAGGATACTTGTAGTCACTTTATATTAGGTAGATAAGTTAGTACTGATCTGCAGGATACTTGTAATCACTAAGTATCCTAAGGTAACTAATGGTTCAATGTAGCTATTAGCTTATGTAAGCGGTAGAGCGTAGGTAATCAACAAATTCTAACAGTATCTGTATCTTCATAGTGAGCTCTATACTAACAGACTATATAGATACCTATCCATGAGGAAGTAGAACAAGATGGCCAGCTTTTGTCATTGCCCAGCTATAACAGCACATTATCCAATCCTGATCTAGTGGCAGATTGTTATCCTGTCACTAAAAGAGATGTGCTGGCTCTATTGTGTATACAACAGAAAGGTCCTGGAAAGTTTAGTACCATGCTCAAGTCCAGTGGACCTGGTAAGGAAGATGATGATCTCCTTGAGGTATCAGTTCACCCCTTTCCTTCTGAGGTATGTGCTCATGATGGGATAGCATGAGCTGCCATTTGAGCAAGTTAACTGGTTAAGTCAACTTTGACAAGGGTTGGCAATTGATTGATTGATTTTTTATTTTATTTGTACTGGCTCTATTGAAGCCACTCCACAGGAAGATGAAATATCACCAACCAACACCATTGAGTTATCACAGGGCCATTCCATATTTAAAAGGTGGTAACCTAGGAAGAGTAAGAAGAATTCCCCCTTGCATGGTCATGGTCAATATCCAGAAAGTTGCACCAGCCTGTGGATCATCAATTGTGTTTCCACTCCCCAGTGACAAGTGAGGGTTCATTGAGTGTGACTGCAGGTCAACATCAACAAGTAGGCCTGAGGGGATGTGTTGGAGATCAGGCCAAATGGCAGGCATGAATGGACCCACATTTACCTATGTTCACTATATTTCCTTTTTGGACCTCCTTCCCACTCTCTCCGGTTCAATACTATTGACTGGAGATAAGCCCACACTCACTACATGCCATAGATAAATTATACTCACCTCATGTAAGGGCTAACTGCCTAAACATATAGGTACACAAACACCAGAGTGCGCTCCCTGAAGTTTGATACATGAACGAGTTTAACGTGCTTAACATATCACTGTAGCGAGCAGTTTGGAAACCTGTGATAAAGTCATAGATCCATTCTCTCCCTCTTGTGTATGCAACAACTTGTTACATGTTACAGCGTAAGGTGCTACCGGTGGCAGACAACGTGCTGCGGGCGCAAATGCAACAGACACAGTATGACTTTCTGGTGACATGTGGACCTCCTCACGGTCTGTGACACCCAACAGGCTGCCGACCAATCACCATCCCCAGACGAGACGGTCCAAATAACAGTGCGCATTGTTCTTCTTGGCCCACGGGCCCTTCCACGATGAGCTCGTTGGACTTAGTGGTCACTCGGGAAGTCCATATGTGTGTGGCGGTGCCATAGCTTGACACCGCATGGCATGTCCATAGATATTCATGATGTGCAGGTGGTCGAGCCATGGCATGACCAGCATACAATGATAGCATAAACACGTACTTGTGTCATGTGTACGACAAGTGCAAGTCTATCCAAACCGTTGCTTAGCGAGTTGTTGGAACATATCCATTGTCGCCTTGTCTCTCTCGCGCATCGCAACAGCACGTTCACGCGCTGTCGCTACTTTATCCTCTCGTGCTGCCACACGCTTCTCTTCGAACCGTCTCCGGGCAGCATCTCGTCGTGCTATGCTGCAGAGAGCGTTAGTGACACAGGCCGTTGGGAAACACAAACACGTAACTGATCCTTGAAACTATCCCCGCCGCCAAGCAGCGTCGTCTCGTCCGCATCATACCCGTCGTCCCCCTTGTCCCGAAATGCACGATCATTCTCTTGACGGGTACGTTTCTTCTCCAACATTCCTTCCCGTCCCACTTCCTTTGGTCCCACCATGTCTTCCAGACGTTCCTTTGCCTCCGCACGATCTCGTTTCCGTTTCAGGTCGCGTTCGGAGGCTTGGTGTTCCGATGCAGCCTCCCTCGCGAGAACGAGGTCCGACGCAGATGGCAGGGCAGGTCCGAGGATACGAGCACCACTGCCGTCGGTCCCGTGGGCATGACCGCCAGCACCCTTCGAGACGTGATATGTTGCCGAGTCGACTTCCTCACGTGCTGCACGCAGCGCATTAGTATCCGCACTCGATCTCTTCTCAGCAAACGACCACTTGTAAGCAGTCTGATTAGCAGCGGGGCCAGCCATCGATGCTGCGTCGTAGTACAACCCCTCTAGAGGGTAGCACGTCAAGGAACGTGAGCAGGCATTCACAAGAAGGATGGTTGTTTAGGCGCACTGGAGAGTTTGCCCTTGTTCCATGCTCGAACAAACTTGCGAAAGTAGCTGTGAGTGTTTGTTTTTGCGGCGGGGTGGCATTACCATGTATCAATGGTACCGCAGTAAAATAGGTGGATCGGTGCATGCGCACCTCCGCGCTCTCTCACCCGAGAGTTCGTCAAAGTACTGTCATTTCCGAGAAAGGGGGAGCATCAACCCGTCTGACGAGGTGGGGGTATACGGGCGACAGACCTTGTCCTTTTCGTCCTTGAGCCACACTCTAAATTCGGTGTTCTTTAAAAAGTAGTCGGATTCTGAGATGGGGAAGACACCATTCGGGAGGGAAGAGTCCCTGTCTGGGGATCGTGAACGATCTCGGTCGCGTGCGGATGGCATGGAGTTCAGGAAGGGTGGGTTGTTTGGCTTTGTTGTTTCCACAAGCCTTTGCCCGAATATAGGCATGACCGATAAACTCAGCGCCATAGTCATCATTGCATGGGTCCTAGCATAGAAAAAGTACGGCAAAAGGTGCACACTCCATTTTTAAATCGTAGTCTCGTATGGTATAGGCACCATCGTTTGCGGCGCATTTCCAGCAGTACACACGACATGGGCTTCTCGAGGGAGCGCATGCACGCGCTTTAACGACACACGTTCTACTACATGCCGTGAGTACGGGTGGTGCCTAGTTCAGATACAGTATACTTACCACCCCTTTCCTTTGCGGCGACGTGTGCGTTGTGGTTGCGCTTTACCCGGTCCAAGAACTCTTGCCGACACTTGGAGTGCCTAACGTGCTCAACGCGGAGGTTGACACGCTTCTCGATGTACCGGTTACCAACAACCTTGTAGACGATGACACCAACTGCATGTGGGGTGACGTTGTAGACGATACCGGTCCGTCTGTGATGTCAGCATTCAGACAGGTAATCCAGGAGATGCATATAACAGACAGACCCGTGGTAGTATTTGTGGGGCATGCCCTTTTGCTGTGCAGCGTTGGCCTTGATGTCGACGATGTCACCGACCCGGTAGTTGACGAGGTATGTCGACAATTTGATGGGGCCGTGCTCTGTGCATCCGTCATGTCCAAGTTCACGCAAAGGCAGCGCTCAATATTTACCTTTGAAGCCCCGCTTGAACATGTCGCGCGTACGCGCACGGTAACCGAATGAGTGAGGCATCTTGGGTGCTGTATGTTACCGTCAGCTGTGACGGCTAGGAGGGCTCTTGTCAGACCTACGGTGTCGGCGTCGTCAATGTCGGTCTTGAGGAAGGCGTCGAGTGGATAAGCCGGGTATCTCCGGTGGCTTGTGTAGGAACTGTATAGTTGTGGCGCCCACTCCAGTATGGCCCTGCACTGGATCACATCCGACCTCCAGAAAAATGCCCAGGTATCGTCCTTGTCGTGTCCAACAGTCCCTACGTGGCTCATGATCCTTTCACTGCAGGGCACCACGGAACCACAGCAAGACGTGAGTCTCGAGACCGTAGCAGAAGTTGACATGCTCACCCAGGTATTGATAACGCTAAAGTTACAAGGTCCCTCGTCGTGCGTTCGGTTCAGCTCGGCTAGACGCTGAGTTGAAGGTACTTTTACTCTCCACGATCGTGTTCATGATTACTGACACTCTTATGGATCTAGCTTGCCGGCGAATACGGCCTCCGCAACAAACGTGAGATCTGGCGCATCGGTCTCATCCTTTCAAAAATCCGTCGTGCTGCGCGTGAGCTGCTCAAGCTCGACGACAAGGACCCTAAACGTCTTTTCGAGGGTAACGCCCTCATCCGACGTCTCGTCCGTATTGGTGTGCTCGACGAGTCCCGCATGCGTCTCGATTACGTGTTGGCTCTCAAAGTTGAGGATTTCTTGGAACGCCGGCTGCAAACGCAGGTGTTCAAGACGAACCTCGCCAAGAGTATCCACCATGCCCGTACGCTCATCAGACAACGTCATATTCGGTAAGTCGGAACTTCATAAAGGTGTAGCCAGGACGCTGATATGATCTCGTCAAGTGTTGGAAAGCAAATTGTCAACGTCCCATCATTCGTTGTTCGCCTCGACTCGCAGAAGCACATCGACTTTGCGCTCACTTCGCCATACGGAGGCGGACGCCCGGGTCGTGTCAAGCGCAAGCGGGCTGCCGCAGCTGCAAAGAGAGAGGAGGGCGGCGACGAAGAGGAGGAAGAGTAAACATTTTCTGTTGTCCATCCACTTATCTCAGGCTTCATGTCCATGCCATTCCCCACTACGATGTCCTTGCATGCTATGGACATATGCCTAAAACACCATGAGCGTATCGATCTGTCTCCGTCTGCGAAAGATTCAGGGGTCTGCTTCTGCGACATAGGGAGTGTTTCGGATAAGCCGAGTTCGAATTACATATCATCTCAGTCACGCGACTGACCAGCGCGGGTCCCTGTCTCGACGTTCGCCCCAACCAACGCCCGCGATGTCTGACGTGCTGTCCGCCCAGCATCCTCCAGCCTGTAAGTACCACGACACCGTACGGGACATATGCACGACTCGCGCTGACGATCATTCTCTTCCCTCATGCGACAGTGAGAGTTGGCGGTCGTCGTCTCTCTACCAGCGCACGTCCCAGATTCCACAATGCCCCGTAAGTCAGCACGCCAACGGTGCCCAACGAGTTACTCAAACAGTACTGTGCACGCGCGTGCGAAACAGCGGTACGTCCGCGTCTGCGAACACGCATGCTGCAGACGGCGCAGACTACCCGCGTCCTGCCGCTCAATGGGAGGACCAAGGCGAAGAGCAAACCCATCCTCCCTCGCACAACGAGGAAGAGGCACCCAAGAAGGAGAAAAAACGTGGTCATGGCAGTCATGACCAGAACAGAATCAAGGAGAGTGTGTATCGCAAGCTCGAAGCGACCACGCCCTCAAAGGACCACCCAGGCTCTAAGTACTCTTTCGGGGCAGCTGGTAGGATCGGTCAGCCCATGGGCAGAGTGTTAGCTGTTTGAAATCAGTCAAATGCGTAGTTTGGAGTTAAGAATTGGCGTTCAAGTTGCAGATCAAAGTATATGTATGGCTCGGTTGTGTGTGTATTTGTAGCGATCGAATCGAGACTGCTCAGACATCTTAGCGAGTTCAGAGCACGGACAGACAGTAAGCACAAGCCAGTTGGTATAGGCATGCGAACGCTCGTTTTGTCATTAAAACGCATAGCAACGAAAACGGTAGAGATACACGCCAAGGTGGTTATGCAGTGGCCTTCTTCCCCCGAACCTTTTTTGGTGGACGAGGTTTCTTTTCTTTTTGGGCAGCAATGAGAGCAGAGGTGCGGGCAAGGGCGGCCTGTCCGTGATATTCCATCAGTAAACTATACGCATGACGATGAAAGTCGGATAGTGTAGTCTCCAATCGCGCCTCCCCAAAATGAAAATACATGGGGAAGAAAATTGTCTGTTAGAGACTGTCCAAAAGATGGACTAGATTGATATTGCAAACATGTCCACGCTCAGCTTTCATACACCGGTAGGTGTTATCCAGTGAGTTCTAACGCGAGTGCATTTGGGCTGATCCCCGAAGCGAAGAAAAGGAAGGGGGGGTGTTCCTCAAGAAGCTCGGTACTCACGGCACGGAGGTCGGGTCGGTAGCCCTTCCTTGCGAGACCAGCAACAACACCCAGTGAACGACGTCCGCCAGAACGGTTACGGATCGTGAATGTCGTCCGTGCAGCGCGGATTTGATGGGGGGTCGCCTTAGACTTCGTCACGGCAACCTGAATGCCAGAAGGAGAGTCCTTGATGTCGATTGTCTATGAAACACGACTACATCAACATCTCATTATGATATCGATACCAGGGAGTATCTTGCCTTTGCGTTGGCAAGGCCGGAATACTTGTGCGAGTGGAGATTGCGGAGGTTACCCTGTTGCGAAGGCGCGTCGTATGAGTGCAACGCAAGACGACAGGGCCTCACATACGGGTTCGGTAGAGAAGATAGGTCCTTCTGGAACCCTCTTTACGACGAAGGAGTTGTAGTTCTGTCAAGGTTCATCAATACTTCATCTGAGAGGCGACTTCTGGCACTGACGCGAAGAAGGAGCCACTGCAGGTCTGTCGACATCGTATCAAGTGAGTGGTGGTTGCGCCGGACGATGAGTGAATGTGGCTGAGACAAACTGTACAGTCTGTCCAAATACAATCAAATACACGTCCACTCGGGAGTTGCCGTGCGTGAATCTGGAACCTGTTGCCAATTTTGGAAGGTAAGGAGATGGCACCAGCTCGAGGACGTTCAGAGCCAGGCATTCAAACGCTAGCAATACTGGAAATTTGGACCCGACTCCTCTATCTCATGCTTTACATCAAAATTGTTATCTGGGGCTGGAAGCTTTGTGCTGGCATGCCTTTTCTCGAAACAGTCTCGACCCATACAAGCAGCTTTGCATCCTCAAGTCAAACAACTACAACACTTACTTTTGCAAGGCTTAAAAATTGGTCCACTAGTAAGTTTTTGTGAGTGTTTACAGATCGCTCCACGTATACTTCATGTTCGGGACTTCGGAATGCGCTCCCAACCCACTCACACCAAAGTGCTGATTTTCAGTGCTGTCAGGTACAATATACAAGGTGTCTATCCTCCCCAGAGCGCCCATAGTTTGTACTGCTTATTGTTAGCCCCGCTTATTTGAAGTATCAGCCTTGAGTGGTGTCGGTGAGCGAAATACCAAATCTCTTCCTTTGCACGCTCGTGCGTTATGAATCCGGAGTCGCCGCAGTTGGTCACGGTGTTATTCACGTTTCATGTGACTATTTTTGTTGCTGCCTCCGACAGGATGTCGCTTGACTACCCTGAATCTTCCGATATCAATTCAGTTGTCTGATGGACATCCTTGATGGAAAGTTGAGTGCCGTGATTTTCCGTGGTATCCATTTTTATGTGTGGATTTAAATGTGGTGGCCAACTGTGTGTATCAGAGGAAGCCTCCCCCGATGATCTCTCGACTTTTCGAACTTGTGACCAGCATCTCTGGGTGCAGCGTCGCTGCCGCTGCTCTCATTGCCATTATAAAGTTATCCAGACCTTCCAAGGTGCGTTTAGTCTCTGGTAGTATTTACTCTGCCCAACCGTGGTTGCTTTCCTCAGCTGGATGGTATACCCACGGTCGGGTCGAGCAGCTGGCTCGGCTCATTTATGGCTGGTTTAAAGTTTCTGACCAACGCGAATGAGGTCATACAAGAAGGATATGAGAAGGTAAGTGTGGTACTCCGTACATTTCATGCATGCCTACTCACAGTATGCCAGCACAAGTCAGCGCCATTCAAGGTCGCAGAGCCCCACAGTTGGATTGTCGTCCTCAGCAGCCGCAAGCACCTAGAAGAAATGCGGAGAGCCTCTGATGATATGCTCTCTCCTCATGAAGCTGCAATTAATGTGGGCGGCTACTTTTTCTTCTGGTAAGATTACCTTGTGCTAAATATAGCTGATAGCAACTTCAAGTCGAGTACACAATGGGACGCCAAATTTGCTACGACCATTATCATGTTCCGATCGTACGATCGCAACTGACTCGGAATATTAAAGCCTTGTACTCAGAATTGAGAGATGAGATGATTACGGCCTTCGGAGATGTGCTGGATCTCAGGGATAACGGTGTGCATCTCGCTCTATTTGTGTTCGCTACCCATCAATGCCGGGAAACAACCAGAATGGAAGAGCGTTCCAGTATTCAACAGTATGCAAAAGATAGTCAGCAGAGTGAGCAACAGAGTACTTGTCGGTCTCCCATTGTGTGAGCCTTTCCATCGTCTCCCACCCTTCAGTTTTTACTTCAATGACTCCAGGTCGTCATCCAGACTGGATCAATCTCAGCATTCGGTATACCTTCGATGTCGCTAACGGGGGGGCTATTATCCGGTTGTTCCCAGATATGCTGAAGCCGTGAGTTGCTGAAGGTCGCCCCTTTGAAGCCTAGCCTCCAACTTCGTAACAGTATAGCTGCCCGATTGTTCACAAACCTCAAACAAAACAACCAGCTTGGCAAAAAGCTTCTTGGTCCAATAATTGAGGAGCGACGAAAATGCCTTGATGAACATGGAAATGAGTGGGCCAACAAGCCAGTTTGTCATCCATGTTCGCAGACGAGATCGGAGCTCATTATAAGTTGTTTGATAGAATGACTTTCTATCATGGTTGATGGATGAGGCAGAAGGTCCGGAATCGACAGTAGAATCCCTGGTGACTCGTGTCTTTCTCCTAAATTTTGCCGCCATCCTAGTGGGTTCCGATGTCTCCTCGCTACATATGGCGCTCAGTTTTTCTCATTTTGCGAACAGGCATCTTCCGTGGTATGGCTGAGTCCCTTGTTGGACCTCCAACCTGTTTAATTGACTTGATGTGACAGAGTATCACCAATGCGCTTTTCTACCTAGCAGCGAACCCTCAGTGTATCAAGCCTCTTCGGGAGGAGGTTGAAGCGATTGTGGAGAAGGAGGGATGGTCGAAGGCCGCAGTGGGAAAGATGCGGAAGGTAGACAGCTTCATGAAGGAGTGTCAACGTCTTGAAGGCATGGCCAGCGGTAGGTATTCCCGTGTCCACGTTGATGGTCAAGTGAGTCTTACTATTTAGCTGATTAGTGGGAATGAGGCGCGCGACATCGAGAGATTTCACATTCTCGGACGGTACATTCATCCGAAAGGGCACAACAGTCCTGGTAGCCATGCGATCCATCCATCATGATGAAGCGTTCTATGGGGACGCCCATGAATTCGAGCCGTTCCGGTTTGCCGATTTGCGTGAGGAGGATGGGGAAAGCATGAAGCACCAGTTCACGTCGACGACCTACGAGTATTTCCCCTTTGGATATGGCCGACACGCGTGGTACGCCTTTTCCTTCTCGCATCGTCCATGAAATATTGGTGACTTGGTGTTAGCCCAGGACGTTTCTTTGCTGCAATTGAACTGAAATCCATGTTAGCCCACATAGTGGGGACGTGTGATATCAAATTGGCTGATAACACGACACGTCCACAGTCTCTGCATTTTGGAACAGCGATGGTCCCTGATTCGCGTGCCAAAGTCATGTTCAGAAGGAGGGTTTATGACTGACTGAACGATTCCCTCGTACATGGGTCTGTAAGGAACGCCGTTTCGCTGGACGTGACTGACACCCGAGACGGCATCATATCACACTCTCGCTGCCCATCTGTTCATCACGAACCTATTCCTGTGACACCTCTCTTCCCTTTATGCTTGTCATACCGTGCCCATTCCCTTTATTTCCAATGACATCATACATCATGCCTTTGTATCCATTCGTATGTATACGGTCCACTATGTGTAGCCTAGGGAGCAGCAGAATATGACCAGCTTCAGCTATAACGACACGACCGTTCCCGCATCTGGATCTGACACCGATCGCCTTGCTTTCTCTTCCCTCGCCCTCCTACTAAAAGGCTTCTTTCATTTCACTTATGTTTCTTTCTACTCGCAGACCTTATGACATATCGTGTCATTGACACGCCTAGTACATGCATAGTACATGAAGACAGTAATATGTAAACCCCCGTGTATTGTAGTGATATCCAGCTTTGGGATTTTCATTTACTTGCTCGCATTAAGTGTTAGAATTTGTTGATTACCTACTGCTTACATAAGCTAATAGCTACATCGAACCATTAGTTACCTTAGGATACTTAGTGACTACAAGTATCCTGCAGTTTTACATTAAGTGCACCCTTGGAGTGCTTCGCTTGTAATGTCCCGAAGCTCTTCCTTTCGAACTGTGTACTTGCCTTTGTTTACGTCTCATCGCTTTCCCACGACCCAATTCTGCTCGCTACTCTCGACAGCATCCTTCGCGCTCGTCTTTCCACGTTTATCGATAGCCAGACCCTAGGCTTAAGGGGAATTCGCGTCCTTCGGCGATACGAAGCGGGACTATCACCCGGCCCACGCTAATCATACGCTCGTCCGGCTTAATAAATAAGGATAACGTTGCTGCTGGTCCATAGTGCACTAGGACCCGTTCAGTGGTGCGGCGACCATCGCGTGGAGGGATACACGATACATACGATCCCCCGGTTGACCACTCTACCGGTAACGAGTGGAGGCCTCGCGCGGCCAGAAAGCGTTAGCGACAATCGTCCCGCCGGTGTCTCAGGGGTCTCCTGCCCCAGCTCGTCAAGTGTCTCTTTCAGATCTTTGATTTGCCCCCCAAAACTACCTTCCAACTTCTTCCCCTTTCCTCGTATACCACCTCTACCCGCTCTCTTGCTCTTCGCGAGTCCAGCCAAACCCGTCATATATAACCCCTGCCGGCTAGCCATAATTCATCGGTCTAGCGCGATTCTACAATGAACCCCCCCTATCAGCCTAGCGCATCTCGTGCCACCTCCCGCGCGACTTCGCGTCTTCAAACTCGTTCCCCTGTGATGGGCACGCTAGCCCAACCTCAACCCGGCCGACCCATTACCGCCGGCGAAATCCCCATTCCGGTCACGCCTGCTCTTCAAGAAGAACCACCCTGGCCCTCCAGCCAGGAAGAATTCCAGCGGCAGTACCTGAAATGGTACTATCGCGCTCAAGCAGACCCTACTTCAGCTGGTCCTCCCCCAAAGCCATTCCTCGCAGTTCACGCTGCTCCCTCTCCGCCTCCCACCATTATTCAACGGCCTCCACAGGCCCCGTCTCCCGTGGCCGGCATTTCGCCGCGCGGCCCTCTCCCTGCCACACCCGTCGGCAGCCCGCGAGTCCGCATGCCGACCTCGCACCCCGGCAAGTCCATCGCCGCTAAGCCGAGCGAATTTGACGGCAAGAAGGAAATTTTCGTACAATGGTGGCGAACAATTCAGTTGTATCTCATGGGTTTTGAAGACGAGCCGTCAGATAGGCAAAAGATCGCCATCGTACTCTCGTACATGACAGGCAACAATTCAGCTGGTAGATTCGCCGACTTGTACGTTACTCAGGGGAGGCTGGGTAACCAAACATTCCAAGAATTCAGTGAAAACCTCCGAGCACAATTTCGGAGGAATGCCGAAAAGGAGCTGATGAAGCTCCGACAAGGAGAAGACTCCGTCGATGACTTTTTCACCAGAATGCGTCTATTGGTGGTCGAGGCCAAGTTCGACATTGTCACTTATGGTCGCATGCTGGTCGGCATTGCACGAAATGGGGTGCACAATGACATTGTCGAGTACGTCGAGCAGTTTCGACCTGAATTACTTGACTCCCATGATATTGTGGAGTGGAATGCAGCCCTTGTCGAGGCTGAGGCAGTACTCAATGAGATTGCCACAAGGAAGTCTGTGTAAAACTGCAAGATACTTGTAGTCACTGTATATTAGGTAGATAAGTTAGTACTGACCTGCAGGATACTTGTAGCCAATATGTATCCTAATGTAACTAGTGGTCCGATGTAGCTATTAGCTTATGTAAGCGGTAGAGCGTAGGCAATCAATAAACTCTAACAGTCTGGGTTTCAGAAACCCATAAAGAAAACCTGGTCACCAAGGGTGCCACTTCCTACCACAACAGCTAGTACCTTCAAGGCTATGGCTGGTGCTGTGTACCCAGATCAATCTGGAACAATCTTGAATCAAGGGATTTCAATGGATATCAGAAAAGTACTTGCAGAAGAAAAGTATGCAAAGTGTTCAGGGATCTGGTTCTGCACCACACATTCACCAAGGTCTTATTCTTCCCAACATATTAGGATACTGGGAAAAAATCTTAAATACAAGAATGAAGAGAACTTGTTAGAGCAGCTTCAAAAGCTGGGTTTAACTGATGAAATATAGTAAAAAATCTAATGTTTTAAAAAAGAACAAAGTTTCATTTGTAAGAACATGTACAGCTGGTTACAATAAATATAATATTTTGACTGTTTAAGCATGTGAAACTATAGTGGGCAACAAAACTGTTGCAATATTTAATTTTAATGCAGTATATGAAGTATATTACAATTTCACATGGAAATTTCATTTAGCTTTGGTGAGATCAAATATAGTAGTTGGTCTTGGCTACAAATTATTCTTGTATGTCATGTGATTTAATATACTTCAATTAATCAAGGATACTTATTGCAATAATTTTATTGCCAATATAAAAATATATGAAATTAACATATTCTGAAATACTCTTATATAAGCTATTGATCATATAAGGGACAAGAGCATAAACTGGTTTTCCAATCTAAAGCACTTGTTTTCTTTCTAGCTAATCTTCTTTATATAGATATTTCTTAAGGTAACTTTTTCTTATTTAGAGTTAAGTTCTTAACAAAAACAACCTTTTTTTTTTCAAGTATTATAGATAGGCAAGATTTGACTTAGTTAAAAGCCATCAACATTAGACTATAGAGGATTGAAAATGAGTTATTTGATTAAATGATAAAAATAAATATGAAAAAAGACAGAAAAAAGCCTTAATAATAGACTTGTAAAAAAATAGTAAAGTTTAGAGAGAATTTTTTGATAATGTGGGATTATACAACTTGAGAAGAAGTAAAAATGGCTTGCAGAATTAATGGTAGAATTGATTCTTGATATTAAAGAGCATA
This sequence comes from Pulveroboletus cf. rosaemariae, assembly GCA_038089275.1. Lineage (NCBI taxonomy): Eukaryota > Fungi > Basidiomycota > Agaricomycetes > Boletales > Boletaceae > Pulveroboletus > Pulveroboletus cf. rosaemariae. Next base: position 22,609 of record JBBPKN010000563.1, read on the forward strand.
TGATTGATTTGAATAGTATTTTTAGCCTTTTTAGTTTCAATCAAATAAATAGCATATTGTATGTTGGTGGAAATAATAAGAGATAAACATTCACTAGTGACTTTAAAAAATTGGAAAGATATTTGAAATATATTTTACTAATAGTAAAGTAATTAAGTGTTAAAACTTTATCCCAATAGAAGGAAACTGTTAAAAATCTATACCAGTACAAGTATACTTTTAACCAGTTCCTTTCTGAATGAAACCCTTGATGCTAAAAGAAGGTTATAACTCTAGAGGGCTCTGGAGGGCTCTGGGGAAATTTAGGAAGGGTTTCAATGATCAAATGGGACTTAGCTTTATCTTATGTAATGTGCCCTTGCACTTTCTGGTATCCCAATTTACATAGATGTTGGAGGTGAGTAAGAAGGCTATCTTTATGCTCAATAGGAGGAACAGGCAGGACAAGGAAAGTCAAGTCTAGTCATGGAGGTAAGACCTTGTGACTTTTTCAAGGATATTGCTTGGCCTCAGAGTTACTCCAGAGCAACTCAGAGGGTCAGAGTGAGCCCAAGGGCTTGAGCAGAGTAAGAATGAAGACAAGGGAGTATTTTGTCATTTTTGTTGATATTTATACTAAGATATAAGATACAAAACTATAGTATTTATACTTCAGAGAGGCAGAACTATCTAGGAGTGTAACAAAGTGAGATAGGTGCAAACTCAGAAGCAAAGCAGATGTCTAAATATCTAAGAAACAAATGGAGATGTCAGGAAAGACAATGTCCAATTATGTCAGACTGAAACTAAAGGGTAACAGGATGAAATAGGGGGAAGCAAGAAATAGAAACAGAATAGGAATAGTAACAATAATGGTAATGGTAACTAAGACCAGGAATGGTAATAGTGTTATATCAGGACAGTCCAGAGATAATGAAGGAAAACTAGAGTAGTACTTAATTGAAGCAGAGATAGACTAGAAATGGAATGGAGTGAAGTGGGAGTGAAAGCCTGGGGGAGCATATAATGCTGAGGGGCAGGAAGCATACATGCATAGCTGGGGAAAACTGGAATAGTGATGAAGAGCCAGAGTTGCCTGGAGGGAAGCCAGAGGGCTAGAGTGGCTTACTAGATATAAAGATCAATTGTAAGCCAGGTCAGAATGGGGTTGGAATTGGGTCAGAGGTCTGAGATATAACATTAAGGCCAGTAGCACTAGTGATCTAGTAAGTAAATTAATCTAATTTCAGAAAAAAAGTAATCTTATTATTATAATGCACTTTTTCAAATTTCCTCTTTTTGAACTTATCTTCATACTATTGTAGCTCTTCACATTATCACATCACATGATCTCTTCACACCCTTACATTTTCACCTCTTCACTATTTCATCTTTTTACATTGTCACATTTCACATCTTCACAAGACACAAGTCTAGAGTAATCTAGACTCTAATGTCATATCTCATGTTTTAACTCATGTATTTCTAGGTCCCTGCTTCTTTATTGCTATTGGTTGGATTACTGTACACTATTTTAGGGCCAGCACCATTTACATGGTCTGTGTGCAGTATGTAGCAATATATAAGGAGGTGGGTTCAAGTCTGAGTTTTCCAGTCTTGTGCACTTGAACCTTCTAGTTTTTGTTATTCCTTGGCTTTTATCTCATTTTTACTATTGCCTAGTTCAGAGCCACTAGCCCAAAAGCTCTAATCAGAATCAGTATCAGCACACACCAAGAAGTTAGGTGTTTTAGATCAATGTATCAAGTTGTTGTGTTTTACTTATAATCTTATAACTTTTAGCTAATTTCCTGCTTTAATCTAGATACTTTACTTTTAACCCTGTATTTTCTTTTTCTATTTAGTATTAGTGTTAGCATTACTGTAGTTTCTTGAATTAATTTATGTACTATAGATATAATAGAACTATCTAGTGCCTTAAGTCTTTTTGTTATATATTATATTACATTAGCACAAGTATCATATAATTTATTATGTAATTATGAGACTTTATTGTTATTTAGAGCTTTTCTTGGATTAATGAATCTGAAAATAAAGTTGAGATTTTAGATAATGGTATTTTCTAATCATATCTTAATAATATCTGATTTTTAAATCTAGATTAAAAATCTAATCTGTGGCAGAGATTCAAATGAGATTTTCTTGGCCTTATAAATAAGGGCAAGATTTAATCTCCACTGTTCCTGATCTTTCTTTTCATTCTATTGCTTTTTTCCATTTCATTCCTTAATCTGCATGGTTTATTTGATCATACCCTTTATCCTTGCCCTATGCCCCATTTTCTTATTTAGTTTTCTAACACTTTGCTCAGTTGATCTATAGATCACATCTTATCTATGGCAGTGATTCCTGTCCTCATGGTTGCCTCATCTCTGATCCTGCACTTTCATTTCATTTTATATCTGCTTATTCTTATGACTTACTGTAGGTAGTTAGTCATTCCTTAGTTATGCCCTATGTTTAGTTTTCCTTTTAGTTAGAGTTCCCATACTAGTACATGTAGATTACCTGGTCTATGCACTAGCCTCTGGGATATATAAGAGCTAGAGTGATAAGCTGGGGTTTTTCCAGTCTTGCTTACTTGAAGTCTAGTTTGCTTTTTCTAAGTGATCTCTTGGAGTTTTCTCTAAGGCCTAAATGAAATCTATTCTTTTCTGTTCTTGTATAGGCTTATCTACCTGCACTTTTGCCTAGTTTCTGGCCACTAGCACAAAAGCCAGATAGCAGTTTAAGAAAAAGTACTTATCAAGAACCCTTGATTAGGGTTAGAGAAGAAGCCACACCAAGAAGGTATTTCACCTATAAAATATTGTGATTCTCTATAATTTCTTAGATATTGCTACTTTAAATATTTTCATTTCTTATTCTCTCATTACTTAACCAACATCAAGAACAATGCTGGCACATTACCAAGGTTAGGGTTAGAGAAGGTACTTAGCCAAGGTAAAGCATAATACTTTTTAGACTTAAGTACTTGTGCTATTAATCTTCTTTAATCTCTTATAATCTGCTTTCTTAGTCTTTTGTATTTCTGAGTCTTTTTTCATTCTCTTACTCTAATCCTGCTTTAAAGGTTAGTATCTTCTAGTGTTTCTTCTTTGCTTTTTTAGCTTTTGCTGTTTTGTCTATAATTAAAGTTATAACAAGTAGTATATATGATTTGCTTAGTAAAAAGGGATTTTATAATGGTAATAGTGGAAAAAAAGTAATATTTTGATTTGTTTGTACCATTAAAGTCTTTGTATGCATCACATAATCAATAGCTTATATAAGAACATTTCAAAATATGTCAATTTCATATATTTTTATATTAACAATAAAATCATTGCAATAAATACCCTTGATTAATTAAAGTATATTAAATTACAAGATATACAGGAATAATTTGTAGTCAAGAGTAACTACTATATTTGATCTCACCAAAGCTATGTGAAATTGTGATGCACTTGATATACTACATTTGTTATAATAGACCTGAGTAGAAACTAATATAGATCTTGTGAATAAGAAATAAAAAAAGGCTCTATAACAAAGTAAGCCTAGATAAGGCACAAATGCAGAGTGATACCAAGGATCCTGTGATTGAGAATTGTAAAGGGACTTTCCAAGATATGATTAAGAGTAGAGCTGGGATACTAGAACCGGCAACAAGAGCTTAGAGGTATCTGCCAATAGAGAGCATGCTAGAACAGAGGACAGTAAGTCCTATCTAGTATTAGTACACTGGGTAATAAGAGTATAAGTAGGCATGGCTTACCTCCAGTGGTATCAGAAAAAGACTGGAGGGGAAAGCACGATGCGTGTTGCTATGTGAATCGGGTAGGACTGTCCGGATGAGGAAAGAGAGGTTACCAAGGCACCCGTGAATTTGCACTATTTGAAAGTGTATCGTCGCCTTATCATTCCCACTATGACCGGAATGGATCGCTACTCTGGCTGGCGAAGACATGACTCACGACAAGCACAGACGGTTGGGTACAATGTCATGCAAAGCACAGCTGACGAATGGCGACGTTATTGAAATTGCAAAGAATTCTAATAAGCGACTAATGGCGCTTGGTCATTAGATTTTGGGGGGGGGTATTCATCGTCCAAATTAACACACGAAAGCGAATACTAGTGGGGTGCGCTGGATACGGAACATGTAGATCAAATGGAACTGACGTGAGCACACGTGTACGGTTGATGTCCAGTCACATGATCGACGTACGACTTGGTCGGGTCGTCACACTTTGCCCCATGCCAATCCTGTTGGACTTGTTCTATTCCATGCAGTTTCACTCTCTTTCCTTTGATACTTATTCTTGTTCTATTCCATTTGGTTTTGCAGCGAGCATCAAGAACACACTAGCACGTGACAGATCACTTAGATACAGTTTACCTCTTTGATGCACCTCCGTCTCGTACGTTCAGGGACTGAGGTATGTCCCTTTTTACTGTGACCGCATTCCTTAACTCATGGATGCCTCAGCTGTATTCCTTAGGTCCTACAAATCCGTTGTTTTGCAATCAGCGATGCCAGTGTTAAAGACGGGTGACAAAGCAGTACAACGCTCTTTATCCATCGTAGGCATCATTCAAACAAAGGCCCACCACTGCTTGAAGTTGTTGCTGCCCACTCACGAGCTCAGTTCCTTTTGACCTTCTTCTTCCTTTTTGAACAGGGAGGAGACATTCGCAACGGGACGTCTACGTCTTTTTTGGAGACCTTTCCGTCCACGAATGATCTCGCCCGACTTCCCTCGTCGAGCTCATCGAAAAACAGGTATCTGGTACTGTTGGCATGCTTGAAGACATGTCACCTATAAACGTATCCAGGATGGAGAAAGCCACGGAAGCAATCCCCGCACGGTGGCTTCTGGTTCAGCACCAGGTCGTGTTTGTATCATAGAAAGGAGGCGATATACTGCGAGGAGATGTCGTTTCTATGTCAAGGCTACAGTCTGCTCATCTCACCGTGGCACACGACCATGTACGGAAGGACGGCTCCCCTCTCCATCTATCACCGGCTTCCTTGGTGCGGTATGGTGTTATGCAGTTCAAATGTCCATTTTTAAAATGTGCGTACACGCACGCACAGCTGACCCATCCCTTTCGAAGGGAAAACGGTATTATTTTTCTTTCATTCTGGGGACATGCTTGACCTCAATTTCTACATCATCCAATTTCCAGGAATTGCTCGTAGCAGAATACCCTAGTTATCTCTGAATCTCTAATGCTTCGACTGGCAGACGTAGAAAGATAGTTTGTGAATCTGCTGATGCTTTCCAGTATCAACCCCGCTATTCATTAATCAATCTTCTCATTCATCAATGCACCGACACTATCTTCCAATGCCCACAATTTTCATGTTAGTGGGTCAAACTCAAGTATCTGAAACTCAGCGGGACTTGACGCAACTTGGCAGGAATTCGAAGAGGGTGCCACAGATAAGTGCATTGGCGACGTAGCACCATGTGTGATCATTCCCATATCGTAGCGTCCTGCTGGTCTCGTATTCGCCCACTAATTTACACGGTCTTCAATTTTTTGGTCCCTCATTGGTTGGGGTTCAAACATCCGTGTCCGCCTTCCAATCATCAAGTCGAAATGAAATTTGACTGCACTTCGATCCGACCCGGTCCGTGGCGACAGTATTGCTCAAGTAGTTCCGAAACTGGATTATTATCATCCGTGCTTGAGATTGTGCCACGTCGATTCTAGCCTGAGTGCTGGCTTTGACAATCGTAAGTTCTGCGTGCCGAGTTTGCTCTTTCATCCTGACGATTCACGATGTGTGTCACCTGTAACCAGTAGCATCAGTGGAGCGGTACCGGTAAGTGAGACAATCCGTGTTGGAAGGCGCAACAGAACTATAAATGTAGGCAGTAAGCCCATACATGTGGTGAGTATAGAGTAATCTATAGTGAATAGCGAGTGTAAGCTCACCTCCAGTCAATGATAATGGACTGGAGGGAGCGGGAAGGAGCGGTCGCACTAATGTGGCGGTAGTCCGTAAAAGGAAATGTAAAGGGGCGTAAGTAATCGTCTATACATGCTAGTCGGTCTGATCCCTGCTCCTGAATGCAGTAACTGCCTCCAGAGGTATAAGCAATTCCGAGTTTCCCAACGTCTGTTATGGTGTTCCACGTCGTCGTTTCAGTCGCTGCCTCTGATATGGGGCCACTTGACTACCCTGCATCTCCCGCATGTCACTGCGGCTGTCTGACGAACAATTTTCACAGAAAGTGGGGTGTTGTGATTTTCCGTGATATCCATCGGCGCGCGTGGACTTAAATATGGTGACCACTCGTGTGTACCAGAAGAAAGTCCTCCCCAATGAACTCTCGACTTTTGGACCTCATGGCAAGCCTCTCCGTTTGCGGTATCGCTGCCGCTGCTCTCGTTGGCATCATACACCTGTCCAGGCCTTCCAAGGTGCGTCTAGTTGCTGGAAATGCTGGCCCGTCTCAATTTCGGCTGGTTTGCTCAGCTTGATACTATACCTACGGTCGGGTCTAGCAGCTGGCTCGGCTCATTTTTGGCTGGTTTAAGGTTTCTGACGAATGCAATTGACGTCGTACAAGAAGGCTACGAGAGGGCAAGTGTGGTGTTTTGCACATTCCATGCATGCCTCGCTCATGGTATTCCAGCACAAATCAGCGCCATTCAAGGTAGCAGAACCCTACCGTTGGATTGTCGTTTTCAGCAACCCCAAGCACGTGGAAGAAATACGACGAACACCTGACGAGATACTCTCTGCCAACGATGCTGTAAACGATGTGAGTGACTAGTGTGTTCGTGTGATGAGCTTTTGCTAGACATCGCTGGCAGCGACTCCAAGTTGAGTACACAATGGGGCCTCAAATTCTCTATAACCCCTATCATGTTCCGATTACACGCACGCAGCTGACTCGGAATATTGGAGTGTTGTATTCAGAAATAAGAGATGAAATCGGCACGGGCTTTGAGGACGCGCTGGAGCTCAAGGACAAGGGTGAGCATCTCGCTCTATTCGTGTTCGCTATTCATCTATGTTGGGGAACAACCAGAGTGGAAGAGCGTTACAGTGTTCAACAGGTTGCAGACGATAATCAGCAGAGTGAGCAACAGGATGCTGGTCGGGCTCTCATTATGTGAGCCTTTCCATTGTCTTGCTTCAGTTCTTACTACCCTCACTCCAGGCCGTCATCCTGACTGGATCGACCTTAGCATTCGGTACACTATCGACATTGTTAAAGGGGGGGATATTATTCTACTTTTTCCGGCTCTGCTGAAACCGTGAGTGGCTTGCATTCACACCTTTGAAGCCTAGCATCAAACGACATGACAGTCTAGCCGCCCAATTATTTACGAACGTCAGACAAAACAACCAGCTTGCGAGGAAGCTCCTTGGTCCAGTAATTGAGGAGCGACAAAAATGCCTTGACAAGTATGGGAAAGAATGGGCTGATAAGCCTGTCTGTGAACCTCTTCCGCATATGGGACTGGGACTTACTATAGGTTAGAATGACTTTCTATCATGGTTGATGGATGAGGCCGAAGGTCCGGAGATGACAGTAGAGTCCTTGGTGACGCGTATCTTGGTCCTCAACTTTGTCTCCATCCATGTACGTCCCAATGTCTTTTTGCTGCATCTGACGCTCAGGTCATTGAAACTTGCGATTAGTCATCTTCCATTGTACGATCGCATTTCTTGTTGGAGCTCCAACCTGCTTGATTGACGCGAGATGACAGAGTTTCACCCACGCGCTTCTCTACTTGGCAGCGAACCCGCAATATATTAAGCCTCTTCGGGAAGAGGTTGAAGCGATTGTGGAGAAGGAGGGATGGTCGAAAGTTGCAGTGGAAAAGATGCGGAAGGTAGACAGCTTCATGAAGGAGTGTCAACGTCTCGAAGGCATTGGCGGCGGTGGGTGTCTCCTACATCGACACTGACGGTCGGGCGAGTCTGAATATCCAGCCAATTAGTGGGTCTGAGGCGCAAGGCGATGAAGGACTTTACGTTCTCGGACGGTACGTTCATCCCAAAAGGCACAGGGATCGTTGTAGCCATGCGATCCATACACCGCGATGACGCGTTCTATGAGGACGGCGAGGAATTTGAGCCGTTCCGGTTTGCGGAGCTGCGTGAGGGAGACGGGGAAGGTGTGAAGCATCGGTTTACGACAACAGGTAACGAGTACCTACCTTTTGGACATGGCCGTCATGCATGGTACGCCCATCCTCTCTCATGTTTCCAACGACCATGATGAATTACTGACGCCATGTCAGTCCAGGACGTTTCTTTGCCGCAGTCGAGCTGAAATCGATGTTAGCACACGTCGTGGTGACGTATGACGTCAAGTTGGCAGATAACACGACACGTCCGCCATCACTGCATTTTGAGACGGCGGTGCTCCCCGACGCGAGTGCCAAGGTCATGTTCAGAAGGAGGGTTGACGGTTGAGTGAATGACATGTGTCCCAATTTCTTGCACCGTATCGTCTTTCTCTGTAAAACGCTACCGATGTTTCCATGAATATGCTTTATGACCATGACCGCCTTGACTGAAATGGATCGTTGTTCTTGTCTGCTGGGTCATGGCCCTGAGTCGGCCAGCTTGTTTCACTACCGAGCCGAGGTGTACTTGACGATGGCGCTCTTTGGACTAACGGTCCCATGCGGTCCAAGGGCACCGACTCGGGACGCACACAGTGATACGGTAACACCTCCGTCCTATAACCCGCAACGATGTTCTAGGCTGGCCTGGCATGCTTCTGGACGTGACACCTTTTCCTCGGTGGCCGCTTTCCCGGTGGAAGGAACCGCTTCTGGATCGGTTGCGTTTCGAGTCTATCGCTCTGTCTGCGCACCAAGTGTGAGTGTGCCAAGGTTTATGAGCATGTCAACAGGACCCAGATCTCTGTCGGGTGGATGGCCCCGTCAAGGTACGACACAAGATTCCGCGAAGCGTCTAGGTTAACAGTCTCCGGTGTGCCTCCTCGTCTTCTCTGACAGTTCATCCAGACCGACCATCTCATTGCGGAGAAGAAGGATGACGCAGAGGAAGGGGGGGGGGGGGGGGGGGGGGGGGGGGGGGGGGGGGGGGGGGGGGCTGCGCGAGCCGGATGGTCTATACGCCGAGATCCGATCCCGGACACTTGCGCAAAACAGATGGGGATCAGGAGTGGTTAGATCGAGTCAGAAACACGCGTGTTCGCCTGGGGAACGTTTGATGCAGAGTGGGTGGTCGATCCCATTCGCAGGTACGACATGAAACTCGTGTTGGCACATACCGACCTTCCGTACGGTAACAGTGCCCCGAGGAGGAAGTAGGTGTCATTGAATTTTTGTCCTGGCGACGTCTGTGATGGTTGGAAACGGATAGAAGGGGATTGGTGCGACCAGCGCTACCGGTCGTCGTTCGTTATAAAAGGAATGACTTCACCAAAAGGACCTCGAGTGGAGTGATCGGAATCAAACCCGAGTCTGTGTTGATAACCTCCATCCAATCCAGATACCGTTGTTCAAGACACTGTATGATCGTGACGATGTGTCCCACCAAGACGTGTCCTTGGGTGGTAGTAGCACAGCCACAACACACGGATGGACTCGGAATTTGTTTTTGGGTTTCACACGCGTCGACTACCTCTGCTTTCCTCCACCAACATGCGCATCGTGTCCTCTGCCCTCCGCACACGCCCCACCGTGGTCGTCCGTCGCATTGTGCCCGCCCTGCCCTCCAGAGTCCGCTTCTCATCTTCGGACGCACACAGCCAAGAGAGCTTTGAGGCATTTTCGGACCGTTACGTCGCCTTCTTCCAAGGCGCAGAGGACCTCTTCGAGGTGCAGCGTGGTCTGAATAACTGTTTTGCACACGATCTCGTTCCCTCTCCCGGCGTCATCGAGGCTGCTGTCCGTGCGGCGCGGCGCGTGAACGACTACGCGACTGCCGTTCGTATATTTGAGGGTATCAAAGAAAAGGTGGAGAACAAGCAGCAGTACCAGGCGTACTTGGACGAGCTCAAGCCCCTTCGGGAGGAGTTGGGTACGTCATGGACCACCTCCTCTTTTGTTGTTTGGCGTTGACATGTCGACGTGTGTATGCTATAGGTATTGAGACGAGAGAGGAGTTGTACGCTCCATAAAAGTCGTCTGCCAGTTGGATGGATGGGCGCGTTGAGTGCGTGTTTTGTGTTCTCTCTCGTTTGTGTAGGTTGGACGTTGATGTCCATGAGTAGTAGGTGCAGTCGTTGGACAACTATCGTCGTATACTTGTCCCATGAATAACTCGAGACGTTGCGGAGCACCCATTATAGCTGGGTGTGCATACTTGACCCGTGTACCTTGGTATCATGGGAACGACGAGTGCTCCAAAGTTGCGTTCCTTTCGAACAAGAATATCTGATCGGTGTTGGTGAATCATGCAGAATGTGCGGCCGACATCCTGGAATGTGTGGACACTTGAAATTGAACGATTGGGGTAATCGACCGAGGTCTAGAGCAGTGATGTTCCGCCCGTGATATGTTGTTGTGTGTGGTGAACAGCGTACGACGGCGGGGGGCTATCCTCCTGTGCTGACCAGTGCGTATGGTCCTGTTCGCTGACCGTACGCCTGTCAAACGTCTAGGCTGGCGGAGGAAGGATCAAGTGACAGGACCGTCGCGGTCAGAACGCATTTGTTGATCAGGTCAGAGAGTGGCGTTTGGGTGGGAGAAGGTTACCCCGTCGCGGTGTCAGTAGCGGATTCGGATATTACTCACTGCTCATAGAGTGTGACTGTTGCGGCTTCTGGTTCCCGCGGCACCGGGAGATAACGCAAATGACACTCGTCGCCGTGTCTCGCGGGTTCGTCCGTCTTTACGTGCCCAAGGTCGCCACGCTGAGTTGACCCTCCCGGCTCGCACATGTCATCGCTTGAGTGCAGTACAAGTGTCCAGGTCATTTCACCCGCGGTCGCGCACTCCAGTGGACGAGCCAAAGCCTACTGAACATGTTCGACAAACGTGCGCGTGTGCCACTCTATTACCTCTCCCTACAAAATGAACCCCCGCCCAAAGTGCCCCGCCATCAGTTCCGATGTACGTTGGGAGTGCGATAAGCGTTTTTTGATCGGCTGGGGAGTTGGGGACGTCCGTCGTATGGAGCACACTGCTTTATTCCCTCTGACTGTGTGCGTGTTGTGACTTGTGTTGGGTGTTGAGCTATGGTCGACGTACGCTGATGCTGGTGTCCTTATCTATGGGATGACGCTGCTTGGTAAAACGCAACACGCCCTGTCACAGCTGTCAAGGCAGACAAGCGACATGAAGAGGCCGGGGTGACGTCCGAAACGACACTGCCCACACACACGATCGCTCCAAACGATCCACACGTCGCGCGTCAGAGAGTAGGGTTGAACACTCCAGGGGTGGCGGACGACGACGGGTGGTTGTGGCGCTGCGACTTTTTTTCTCGCCGAGACGTTTACGCTCTGCCGACGACGGCTCATGCCTCTTCCTGCCGCGGTGCCCTCACACGGCATTGGGGGCCTTTGCCACTCCGCATGGCCACGAGGCTAGGCCCCCTCAAGATAAGAGACACCAAGTTGGAGGGTCCATCGAGTTTGATGCATCAGCCATGGGAATCAAACTCAAAACGCGAGACCAGACTCTTACCTCGATCGGCACCGTTGATGCACAGGAGACGGACGGACGGACAGTGTGTAGGCAGGGGCACCTCGAGTCGGAGAGGCGGGCGATGCCTCCCTCACCAATGCTTCCCTCACCGATTGCACTGCATCTCACATGCGCAAACGTGTGGAAGCGGGATCATGGATATGGCGGACTCAAGCCTCGGCCATGGCCGGCAAGGCGAGAAAACGTCCGATTCCAGACCACCCTATCATCGGTACGACGCTATCTTCGGGAAAATCGGGGTGATAACAGAAGGTCGGACAACGCCTCTGCTTCTCAGATATGCTCGTCGTTGGCATCGCGTTCGTGAACCTCTTGCTCTGATAAGAGACGCACGTTGGCTGGCTGAAACGCCCCCTCGAACGTGACAGCTGGACAACGAGCTCGACAGGCGGTGCATACCTCTCGAGTCCCGCGTAGATACCTCTATTGTAGTCGTACCCCGTTGGATAGCTCCCGCTCTCACGTCTATTTCGAGGGGCCCGTCCGGCAACGCGCGCCAAGAGACGTGCATTCATGGTGGACAACAATGCATGAGGCGGTCGTACGTGGTACGGCCAACGTCAGCAGCGTTCCGTCTCCCAACGACGCGGGCGTGGCGTTGCGCCATCCTCATCGCAAGGCACGTGCGATCGGACGAGGATCTGGACAATTCCAAAGTGGAGCGTCGCTTAGATGCCGACTCGGCGATCGGGATCTCGGAGCGGACAGCGGCTGGATCGACGGAACATCAAAAACGACCCACCGCACGTCTTCCTCCTTCCTTCACTGCACGTCTTCTCTGCCTGCCTGCCTGCCGGCCTGCCTGCCCACCCTCTCTG
>JBBPKN010000564.1:0-35048 GCA_038089275.1 Pulveroboletus cf. rosaemariae
CCCAAAATCAGGCAAGTAGAAAGAAATAAAACTCAGAAAGATATCTTATAGACTAAGAAAGTTAACTTGAAGGAATACCACACCAAAGAAGGTGGATATCACAAGTCCTCAAGTCTAAGGACTTAAGATATCCAGATGCTCTATTATATCTATGGTACACAAGCCACAACAAGTAACTATAATAAGGTAAACAACAGTAATAAATATAACAAGAATTAAAAAAAAGTATATATAAAGGAAATCAAACCTGAAGCAGGGGCTTCCAGGATAGTTCCTAATAAAGTTGGCCAAAAGAGTAGGCTAATGGTGTAAAAACCATAACACTTTAGCTAAGTAGTATCAGTTTATAATATTACAGTGACTCCAAAAAACATTTTAATATTTAATCTAAATACAGGGTACTTTGTGTCCTGCAAACACCCATGGGAATTTCACTTCACTTTGGTGAGACCAAATATAGTACCTACTCCTGGCTATAAGTTGGCACTTAGGTCATGTGATTTGGTCCAATGACTATAAAGATATGGCCATTTGAAAACAGAGACTCCATTGAAATATTTTATGTACTTTTCATCTGAATGCTATAATTATGATATGTTTGGCATTGTTTGGTAATATAAACAATGACACACATGTAAACAATATGTCTAAGCTTTAAAATGTTCTTATGCTACTTAATTTTATATTTTAACCATTATATAATTCCTTTTTGTGGATTTAAAAGTATTATAATGCACTTTTTCTATACTTATCTTTTTTCACATTTCACAGATCTAGACCAGTCTAGACTATGAGGTCATACCTCATGTTTCACACATGTATTTCTAGGTCCCCACTCTTTTTTTGCTATTGGTTCACTTATTGTATTATACTTTAGGGCCAGTTCATCTTACATGGTCTGTGCATAATACTATAGCATATATAAACAGGGAGTACAAGCTGGATCTCTCCAGTCTTGTGCACTTGAGCCCTTTGTAGCTTTTTCAAGTTACAATTCTCTTCTTCTTTCTCTTGCCTAGTTCTTGTGCCTCTATGTTCAAAGGCACTGCTTAGCCCTTAGTCTTGAGGATCAGTGCACACAAAGGTGCCTATTAGAAAGATTGTTGCTCAGTCACATTTTAAAAAGCCAATATCCTTGCTTAACTTGATGCAGGTCAATCTGCATGTTCCATTGCCACAGATCTGCATGTTGGCCTCTCAACTGTGTCTAGGCTTTGCTCCCAAGAGCATTCAAACTTTTTCCTACCAATATCTGCCATGCTATTTATCTTATTTCCTCTTATTAGGCAGATAATGCTGTTTAGATCACTAAAGTACTGTCTACCATTATCAATCAACCTCTCCACCCTAATACAGTCTGCCAACACTTGAAAAAAAATGGCATGAAGACTATTTTCAAGCAAAAATGAACTCTTCTTTTGGCTAGATATTAAAAAGCTTATCTGGACTTTGCCTATGTATACAAGAATTAGATTATAGAGGACCAAAAGAAGGTAATATGGTCAGATGAGACTAAAGTCAATTACCTGGGGTCAGATGGGAAGATATGGATATGAAAAAAGTCAGGAAAAAGTCTCAGTAATAGATTGGCAGAAGGAACTGTAAAGCATAAAGAAGATTTTTTGATAATGTGGGGGTGCATGACTTGGCAGGGCATTGAATATGCCACAAAGACTGATTGTAGGATAAATGAAGATCTTTACCTCCAAATCTTGAAGGAAGAACTCCTGCAAACCATGGAGTACTATTATCTCAATTCTTTTGATATTATTTTTTAGCAGAACAATAACCCCAAGCATATCTGTGTTATGCTGTTGATCTTTGATATTGTACAAAGGAGATACTAAATCTAATCAAGGGCTTACAGTGTTGATATTAATGTGTGTGAGAGTAAAGAGTATATGAGTAAATACAAGTACTAGATAATACAAGTTGTTATAGTGGCAATATGGCACACTGTGCAGATGAGCCTTCTAATCCTAACTTGGTATGGCCTTGGGATTGTGCCAGTGTCAATCTTGGTTTTGATAGTAAGAATAGATAATAAAATGGTAAATGTTTGACTTTAAATGTGGCACAGGACTTAAAGAAGGGAAATACTCAGGGTAGCTAGGCCTAAGGAGTGTGGTCCAAACACTGAATGCTTATTAAGATGTCTAGATAGCTAAACAAACAAGTGCTCAAAGCTAAGGAGTTAAAAGCTACATGAGCAGCCTATTTATACTATCTAGGGTGGTGCATAGATCATCAAGCATGTCAGGAATAAATACTAATATGGGAACTGGGCATAGAGTAAGGGTAAAGGGTATGACTAAGTGGCCATGCATATTAAGGGTATAAAATAGAAGAGAAGTAATAGAATGGAAGGGAAGACTGCAGGGTTAATAGATATGAGTATAGCATCTTAGCCTTGATGCCAAGGAAATCCCATTTGAATCTCTGCCATAGATCAGATCCAAGATCAGATGTCATTTAGATATAATCAGGAGATACTATCATCTGAGATCTGCTGACTAATCCTGTACTAACCCTTTAGTCAAGAAATACTCTGATAAAACTGACCATAGCCTAGAGTTTGGCTCAATCTGGCATAGGAATCTCATGATCACATGATAAGCACATGACTCTTGTGCATCTGAACTGTTTGTTTATAACACAAGTGCTCAAGACTGGGGCTTGAGATATGTTAAAGCTATGATATTTATATAGTACAGAAGAGTGCATGGACCAAGATCCTGATGGGAATTTTCCCACAGACCCTGAGGCACCATCAAATGGAAGAGAAAACACCATGAGAATAGCCAATAGCTAAAAAGGTGTGATGCTTCTAAAATAAAAGAGAAGTCAAGAAGAGCAGAAATAAAAACAGACAATAAGACATGAGACTAACCCTATGTTCTGGGTCTAGACCTGTCATGTGACTCGTCACATGCCTTGATAAGATAAAAGATTAGATAACCATGTGGCATAGATAAGATAAAGTCACATGATGAAAAATTAAAAAAGCAAACTATAACAACCTGTAGAAAGGTTAAAAAGTGGCTAAAGAAGCAGGATTTTAGAACCATGGTATGGCTTGCACAGTCTCCAGACCTCAACCCTATTAAACATCTCTGGTGGTACCTCAAGAAAAGGCTTGCTGAGTATAAAATTCCCCCTAAGAAAATGGAGAAGCTTTAGAATGGGATTGAGATGAAGTGGGAGAAGATACCAGTGGAGAAGTGTCAGGCATTGATTGAAAGCATGCCTAGGAGGATCAAAGCAGTTCTTAAAGCAAAGAGTGGCTATACCAAGTACTAATTATATTCTAATAATCAAAAGTATATAAAGTATTTCAATGAAGTCTTTGTTTTTAAATGGTCATATTTCCACAGTCACTGGGCCAAATCACATGAACTAAGGGCTGAATGATAGCCAAGAGTAGGTACTATATTTGGTTTTACCAAAGCAAAACAAAATTTCCACAGATATTTGCAGGGCATTTTGCACCCTGGATTTAAATTGGGCATTATTTCCCATCTAGTTACATCTTAAACTGTTAGGAATGTTTTCAAGAAGCATTTATTCAAGGCTGTGATAAAGATGAAAAAGCCCTTGCTTAGTGCAAGACATAGGCAGTAAAGGTTGGCCTTTGCTCTAAAGTACAGAGAGTGGACTATAGAGAATTGAAAAAAGGTAGTTTGGTCAAATGAGACTAAAATCAACAGATTTGAATCAAATGGAAGGCAGTGAATCTGGAAAGAGAAGGAAGAGGGGTTGATTCAGAGAGAGATGCAAGGAACAGTCAAGTGTAAAGGTAAAAATATCATGGTATGGGAATATACAGTGACTTCAAAAACCAGCCCAATGCCTAACCCCAATCCAGTGTGTGAAACATACGACAATCACATGAACACATGACACTTTACATTGGTGGGATGTATTGTAGTGGGAACCCTTGGCTACAATGTTGCTCTATACATCATGTGATTCCGTTCAGATGCCGCCAAGATATAATTATTACAAGATGAACACCTTATTGGGCCAGTTTATGTACTTTTGATTTGAAAGTTGAAATCTCTATACATCAAGCTATATTTGTTGTTGCAAACAAAGATACATATGTAAACAGTATGTCTGAGTTTCAAAATACTCCCACACACTCTTATTCTCTACTTTTATCATTATGCAATCTCTTATAGCTAATTAAAAGGCTATTATCCTTGCTCAACTTGATGCTGGCCACTCAGCTTATATTATTGCCATCCAGCTTGATGTTGGATGTAATACTATATCAAGGCTATTTTCCCAAGAGTGCCCAAATCTTTAAAAATCCACTGGTGGCCATTCATTCAAGCTTTTTCCTATCAATATTTGCCATGCTGTCCATCTTATTTCCTCTTGTAGAGCAGAAAATGCTAATCAAGTGACCAAAGCACTCTCTGATCTCACCAATTAATCCCTTCATCCCAACACTATTTGCTGGCACTTGAAAAAAAAGTGGTTTGAAAGCTGTTTTCTGTTATAAATAAGAAGTTTGGAAGCACAAGTGTCACATGATCAAGCATGTGATTGTGAGAATCCTATGCCATACAAGGACAAACCCTAGAATATGGTTAAGTTGATATTCAGAGTTCCCTGTCTAGATTTGAGCATAGCTTATGATTGGATCTAGCATCTTAGATAATAAATACTCTTTTAATCTAATCCCTAATGAATCTGGATCTTGATCTAAACAAGGGTCAGATCTGATTATGGCAGATCTCTAAATAAGATCTCCTTAGCCTCAAGGCTAAGTATTGTAATTGCAATGTTGGATATTGTACAGAAGAGTGATTAACCCTAATCAAGGGCTTAGACAGTGTGAATGAGAGTAAAGCAAGTAAATGAATTTGATTAGAACACTGTACTAGATAATACAAGTACTCAAGACTAGGGCTTGAGATATGCTAGAGCTATAGTATTTATACAGTACAAAAGAGTGCATGAACCAAGACCCTGATGAGAATATTCCCACAGACCCTGAGGCACCATTAAAAAGAAGAGAAGCACTTGTGAGAATAGCCAATGGCTGAATGAGAGCAAGGCTTCTAAAATGGAAGAAATTGAAATTGAAATACAGGCTGAAAACATGAGGCTAATCCTATGCCCTGGATCTAGACCAGTCATGTGACCCATTACATGCCTAGATAAGATAAAAGATTAGATAACCATGTGGAAAGATAAGATAATGTCACATGATCAAAGTGCAAAAAATGTGGACTATAATACTAAGGGCATGGTTTAATCTCTGCTTATTCTGAACTCTGATACTTTTATTCTATATAGCCTTTTCATACATTCCTTCTCCACATGGCCCATTGGTCATATTCTTAGTCAGCATACTCTATGCCCTAATTCCTTATTTAGTATTTTCCTTTACCCCAGAGATGGTCTATGCTTAAACAGATAGAGTATAAATACTTAGTGAGATTCAATACAAGGCTTCCAGCCTTAACCACTTTGTTTCTACTCTGTCTTTAGTTCCTGTTTAGCCCTTGACAATATAAGACTATTCTCTGGACACTAGTACAATGGCTTCTCAGATTTTGCTACTCTAAGTAACTTTATCCTTTTTTCACTCTATTTAATCTGAATTTAACAACAAATCCACTTATACCCTCTCAAGGCAGGCTAGTTAGAGTTAGAAAGTATCATACAATATCTGACACCATAACATTTCCAAGCTGAAATGACCTCTTCTTTCACCAAAACATTACAAAGTTCAGTTAGACTTTGCATATGCTCACAAGAACTGGACTATAAAGAATTAAAAGAAGGTAATATGATCTGATAAGACCAAAATCAATTATCTGGGGTCAGATGGAAAGAAATGGATATGGAAAAAGCCAGGTAAGAGGCTCAGTAATAGGCTAGTGGAGAATATCATTGAGTATAATAAAGGCTCTATAATAATTTTGGGCTATATAACTTGGGAAAAAATTGACTATGCTGCCAAAATAGATGATAGAATGGATGGTGATCTTTATCTTCAAATTTTGATGGATGAACTGCTAGAAACCATGCAGTATCATGGTCTTAATTCTTCTGACACTATCTTTTAGCAGGACAATAACTCTAAGCATACTTGCAAAAAGGTTAGAAAGTGGCTGGAAGAACAGGATTTCAGGACTATGGTATGGCTTGCACAGTCTCCTGACCTCAACCCCATTGAACATCTCTGGTGGTACCTCAAAAAAAGACTTGCTGAGTATAAAACCCCTTTCAAGAGTATGGAGAAGTTATGGGATAGGATTTAGGTGAAGTAGGAGAGGATACCAGTTGCAGAGTGTCAGAAATTGTTTGAGAGCATGTCTAGGAGGGTCCAGGCAGTACTTAAGGCAAAGGGAGGCTATACCAAGTATTAATAATATTCTACAAATCAAAAGTACATAAACCAGCCCAATGAGATATTTATCTTGTAATAATTATATCTTGGTGGCATCTGAACGGAATCACATAATGTATAGAGCAAAGTTATAGCCAAGAATTTCCACTACAATATATTCCATCAAAGCAAAGTGTCATTTGTTCATGTAATTGTGGTGCACTTCATGCATGTCATATTCTGTACCTTTAATCCAATTCTGATCTGGCTTATAACTCATCCTTACACCCAGTAAGCCAATCTAGCCCTCTGATTCCCCTCCAGACAACTCTGGCCCTCTGTTATCATTCTATTCTACCCCAACTACACTTGTACACTTTCCACCTTTCCATTGGTACATACTTCCCCAGCCCTCTGCTTCCACTCCACCCTATTCTGTTTCTAGTTCTATTTCTGTTTCCAGTTAAGTACTATCTTAGTTTCACTTTACCTTCTCCAGATCACTCTGCTATAACTCCATATCTAGTCCTGCTCTCAGTTACTGTTACTATTCCTGTTCTCATTCCTGTTCCTTGTTTCTCCTTGCTTCTTCCTGTTAACAGTCAGTTTCAGCCTGACATGATTGGATATTGTCTTCCCTGACATCTCCATTCATTTCCTTAGATATTTAAACATCTGCTTTACTTCTGAGTTTGCACCTGTCTTACTTTACTACACTCTTAGATAGTTCTGTCTCCCTAAAGTATAAGTACTATAGTACTATATTCTGTACCTCAGTATGAATATTGACATAAACACCCTTCTTGTCATCATCCTTACTCTAGTTGAGCTACCAGGCTCATCCTCTAACTCTCCAGAGTACTCCAAATGATCTCTGGGGCTGAGCAATATTCTTGAAGGAATCATAAGATCCTACTTTCCTAACTAGGCTTGACTCTCCTTATCTTGCCTAGTTTTCCCACATTGAGTGTCAAGAACACCCTCCCCTCCATGACGAATCCCTCCATAAATTAGAACACTATGGAATACAAGGATACATCACATAAAATGAAGTCAAGTTCTTTCCAACCAGCATAACCCATCTCAACTCTTTACCAGAGACCTCTGGAGTTTAAGCCCAAGTTATGCTGGTATAACAAGAAGGATATAAGTGTCATATCCCATTCCTCCAACCCAATTCCAGCCCAGCTTATAACTGGTCCTTACATCCAGTAAGCCAATTTAGTCCTCTGACTCTCCTTCAGGTAACTTTAGCCCTCCATTACCATTCCATTCCATTCCAGCTATGCATGTACACATTTCACCTTTTCATCAGTATATACTTTTCTGCCCTTTACTCCTACTTTACCCTATTCTGTTTCTAGTTCTATTTTTGTTCTAGTTAAGTAATACCTTAGTTTTACTTTACCTTCTCTGGACCACTCCACTATAACTCCATATCTAGTCCTGCCCTCAATTACTGTTACTATTTCTGTTCCCATTCCTGTTTCTTGTTTCCCCTCACTTCTTTCTGTTAACATTCAATTTCAGCCTGACATAATTGAACATTGTCTTTTCTGATATCTCCATTTGTTTCTTAGATACTTAGATATCTGCTTTACTTCTGAGTTTGCACCTGTCTCACTTCACTACACTCTTAAAATAGCTCTGCCTCTTTGAGATATAAGTCCTGTAGTTCTGTATCTTGTACCTTAGTATGAATATCAATATAAATACCCTCATCTTGTTATTATCCTCACTCTAGTTGAGCTATCCAGCTTACCCCTTAACCCTCTAGAGTACTCTGGAGAATCTCCAGGGCTAAATAATATCCTTGAAGGAATTATAAGGCCCTACTCCCCTAACTAGGCTTGACTCTTCTCATCTTGCCTGGTTTCCTCATGTCAAGTATCAAAAACATTATCTCCTTCATGACCAATCCCTCCATAAACTGGGATGCCATGAAGTGCAAGGGCACACCACATAAGGTAAAGCCAAGTCCCTTCCAACCAGCATAACCTATCTTGACCCTTTGCTGAAAACCTCTGGACCTTCTGGAAATCTCTGGAGTTTTAAGCCCAAGTTATGCTGGTATAACAAGAAGGGTATAAGCTTTTTAGCAGTTTATACTGGGTTTTAACAATAAGCTTTTAAGCCATTTTAAAGAAGGTTTTAACAACATATCAGATTGGAGTTAGACATTGGGCCAGTTTTTTAAGCCACTATATAGGTTAAAATGGAGTAGAGCATCTTGCAGAGGTTAAGGGAAGAATGGATGCTGATCAGTATGTGTTCATTTTGGAGGACCACATGCTGTCTAGCCTAGAGGAAAGTGGAATTCCTAAAGAGGAGGTAATTTTTCAGCAGAACAATAATCCAAAACATACTTCAAAAAAGGCCCAGAAATGGATAGAAGACAACACCATCTCTCTTCTGGACTATCCTGCACAGTCTCCAGATATCAGTCCTATTGAACATCAATGGATTCATCTCAAGAAGAAGCTGGCCAAGTATAAAAGAATATCAAAAGAAATAAGAGAGTAAAGAAAGTATGAAATAATATTCTATCAGAGGTGTGTCAGAATTTAATTGAGAGTATGCTCAGAAGGTTGGAAGCAGTGATCAAGGCCAAGGAAGGCCATACAAAGTACTAAAATACACAGTTTATGCATTTCTGTGATGTAGCAAAATAATTGATTTATTGAGTCCCTGTTTTAAATTATCCATATCTCAATCAATTATGATCGGAATTATATAATTCAGCTATTTTCATATAGCCCTGATTAATTGCTATTAGTCATTAACTTACACTTTAGCTTTATTTGTTCTTGTTGTGGAGTTATTCTATAAGCATTGAAAAAGTGCTGAATATTGGGTTAATTTTTTGAGTTACTATAGATTGGCATATTGATAATATAGACTGTGGTCAATGGCTCAACACTCCTTCCACCATGTATACAGATAGCCCACAACAATATCTTTGCTTGATAGTACCTTGCCAGTCTAAATGTATTTTTTCTGAAAATTTAATCTTATCAGTTAACCAATATTTACTATGCAGCCCTAATGCTTGCATAATATGCCATGCTTAAAGGGTACATTCAATCCTTACCATGGTACCATGGCATTCAATCTTACAACACACCAGCAGAGCAATATTTGGACTTTTTATGACAAAAAAAAATGCATTTAAGCAGTTCTTAAAGCCATTTAGAGAAAGTATATGTAAATGTATCAGAAATCAAATCAAATCAAATGGTCTATATAGACTTTCTCTTCAAATAACAGCACAACAATACAATATCTTAGTCTATTCTTATAGCACAATATCATAATCAGCACACATGTATTAAAACTCATGAATTACAACAAAAACTAACATTTACACAAGAAAATAAGCTAAAGCATTGAATCAAGGCTCTTAACACTCAGGATATTATCAAAAGGGGCCTCTTATGAAACTTTTATGAAGTAGAACAATGAACTTCTAGCACTTACCCATGTGGCACTTAAATAGATCAAGTCTAATTATGCTGCAAAAAAAGTTAATGGAGATAGAAAATAAGCAGCTGTGGAAACAACTGATTGCAAAGTAATTCAATTACCCAAGACAACTTGAGGGTGGTTCCAGGACAAGGTTAATAACTGCAAGTGATAATCTCAATCTTTTGGCTAAAGCAGAGTGGCAAGGAAGAATAAAGAAGTATTTCAAGAAAGCTATAGAAAAGTTCAAATCAATTCAGAAGGAATATGAAAAGTAGTGCAGGGAACTCACTAATGCATAGAATTAGCAAGAATGAGCAGCATATGAGGAGCAATATGCCCAGGATGCTACTGCTAAGCAAATGGAACAGGTAGTAGAACAGGAGTAAATACATGCTAAATGAGAGGTGGAGAAGCAATAAAGAGAGAAAGAGATGTCACTGCAAAAAGCATAAGGCACAGAGGAACATGCCAAAATAAAATGGTGAATTAATAAGAAAACACTGGGAAAAGTTCAAGAGGCAGCAGAGAAAGCAGAGAGAAGGAGAAAAACTAAGAAGGAGAAGATAAAACAAAAGCTTGCAAGTAAAGAAGCACTGCCAAGCCAAAATAGAAGGCAATGAACATGAAGTAACAGTAGAAAGAACAAGCTTGATAAAGCAACTGTTGGTACTGTTGGTGATAATACTAAGAACCCTAATAAAGCAAGGCCATAAGTAAAACTGGTGCTCAAATTGCCAGCTGCTACATTGGTCAAGCTAATAAACCAGTGAAAAGACAATGATCAACTGTTATAAACTGCAACATAATCTAAAGTACTCCAGATAACTCCAGAGAGGACAGAGCTTGGCTTTATCTTATGTAATGCATCCTTATGCTAGTACTGGGTGTTCTGATTTGCAAAGGGGTCAGAAAAGGGTTAGAGGGTTAGAGTAAGTCATAAGACTTTAAAAAAAGTATGGTATCAAGTTGTAAGGCAAGTCATGAAACATAGGGAGATATATAATATTAAGTCATGAGGCAGAGAGAGAATCAAGTATAATCATTAATGTCATATTATGGTCAATATTCAAACTAAGGTACAAGATACAGAACTACAGTATTTATACCTTGAAAATGTAGATTATCTAAGAAGAAAAGAAGATACAAAGGGAGTTGTCTCATAAGTGAAGCAGATGCCAATATATCCTGAATATAAATGAAGATATCAGGAAAGACAATGTTGAATAATATCAAACTAAAACTAAATAATAATAGGAAGAGGTGAGAAGAAAAGAAACAGGAACAGAAAATGAGATTAGAGGAACTATGGAGTTGTATTGAAATGTTATGGAGTTAATATATGTATATGTGAAGTTGTAACTAACATTAGGTAGAAAGGAATGAAGATAAGAGAAAACAGGCAATATGTAGCTTAGAAGCATAATAGCAACCAGAGTTGCACCAGAGGCAAAGCAGAGTTGACTTATTGGCATAGAATATAACAATAATAATAATCTTTCAATAATTAATCCCTTCTTATTATAGACAATGGCAATTCCTAAGATGTGACTTCAGGCTAATTGATTTCCCTTATATGGCTTCCCACAGGAGTACATCCATAAAAAAATACATAGCTCATAAACAGCCACTGTTAAAAATATAAAAACATCACCATTAGATAGAGAACTATTTTTCTCTTGAGAAGAAATCAAAAATTTTGCTTTTTTGAGTAACAGAATGTTGTGCTATTGAACCAACAAGTTTAAGTGATTTGTTACTGGGTCATGCACTGTACCATATGATCCCAAGGTTTTCTTGTAGGCAATTCTTCAAAAATATGGGTAGATATGGTTAGGGTTAGGGCGTCGTGTTGTTATTGGCCACTACGTGGAGTGGCCTCTATGTGATCGCCACCATACGCGTCGGCGTCGGCGGCAGCTTTTAGCCACCCTAGTGTTACGGGCGCTGTCGTCTACGCAACCCTTGATGTCGAATGGCATCGCTTCGAACAAGATCATCACATCAAGAAAAAAATTCCCCCAGGGACTCCCATGTCAAACTACTTACGCGCCATCCACACCGGTCAACAATCCAAAAGCCTAGTTGCACGACATTGCTCAAAATTTATCGTAATACTAATAAATCAAAATGTGTAAAACCTATGAATCCAAGGAGAAGAAAAGAAAAAAAGAGCTGTCTTTTCTTCAGCCCCCCCTTGGACGACCTGACGATTGAATTGCATAGCGTTAAACACAGAATCGAGGTAAACGCTCGGGCTCCTGGCGGGAGTAGCTTTGAGGGAAAGAATAAAGTAGAATGGTAAAAAAAATAGAGCAGAACTGAAGCACACATGCCACAACCGGGAAAATGTACGTGTCGCGTCGAGGGAATGTGGCAGTAGTCATGGCCGCAAGAAATATCAGAAATATAGGTATAAGAGGGTATGAAATACAAAATGAAGGCACCAAAGGTATCAAGAAACTCCACCATTGGGGAGGCGGAGAGGCGCACATTCAACAAGAGGGGATTGCACAAAAAATGGCAAAGAAATAACACGAGGAAAGGTGTGACATTTAATCCTAGGGGCAAGGGAAAAGTACACTTTTTCTTGATTAGGGAAGACTGACACCAACCGAAACAAATCTTGTACTCGGTGAGGAGTACCAAGAGATGTTGGTGAGCGGCAGTACAAACAGGTTCCTTACCCGGTGAAGCCAGCATAAGGATCCATGGATGCATAGGACGATGTATACCTCTTCTCAGCATCTGTTGTTTGTATGACGCTGCCACGTGGCGAGCCCAGAGTAGAAGTTGTTGGAATAGGACTGGTAGGACTGGTTGAGGCATAAAGACTTCTCATAGAGGAACGATTGTAACTGAGGGTGCGTGCTGGTAGAGCAATTGCGGAGGTGGGAGGGGACGTTATTTTGCGTGTGGCGTATGCTCGCAACATCTCATCGGGCGACATCATGGTATCGGGGTTTGCCATCATACCAGAAGTAGGTGATGCAGGTACAGGCGCAGGATGGACAGGGAATGGAGCCATGGGGAGATCGACACTCTGTTTTAGGGGTAAAAGATAATCATCCCCAGCTGCCTGGTTGTCTCCAGTGCGCATCACTACATATTGGGTAAGTGCCGGGCAAAATTCGGACACCAAATACACTCACTAGTAAGTGAGGGCCATACCTCATCCACATTGGAAAGTGGCTCCGCTGAGTTGCCGTCTTCCACATGGGCTCTGATATCTTCGGCGGTCAACGCACGGGGGCCATTGGTTTGTGCAGGAGATATGTCGTCGGTGTCATTACGAAGGGGACTCGGAAGAGGGGGAACAATCGACGATGCGCGGGACGAGCGGAATGCGCGACTGGTCGTGGTGCGACGAGATTCCATGGATGGACGGACATCAGCCGCAAACGATACCCTAGAGACACGCTCGCCAAATGCCGAGGAACGAATACTGGGGTGAATCTGACTCATTCGAGCTACGTCGATGGACTGTTTCTCCGCACTCGCTGAGTCGTCTTCGACGGTCATGGCACTGCTGATTGGACGAATAGAACCAAAGACAAAGGCGGAGGAACGGTTTCCCATGCTCGCGGTAGCCATGCTGTTGCGAATCGCAGCAGTAGCACCAGCAGGCGTGATCGACTTCCAATCGCTGGAGATGGTTGACATGCGTTTGTCGATGGCCTCTGAGTAGCGCCTGCGTTCCTCTTTGCCCTTGGCACGCTTGTTCCTGATGTAGATGTAAACACCGATCGCGATGAAAAAGAGTGGAATAAGGACCCCCGCCGCGATCTTGCCTTTCGAGAGTGAGCTGCTAGTAGGGAAGTTGTTGACATTTGAGACAGTATATGAGGGACTGTTAAGGTCGGCATTGGCAGGCGTGGATCCATCAGTAGGAGCAGTGTAGGTTGCGGTGAACACCGGTCCAGCGGGAAGGGGGCTAAGGAAAGGCGGGGTACCAGAGTTGACAATCGAGAGCTGAAGAGAAATCGAGGACGAATCATTCCACCACTTGGGCTCGAGGGTGGCCTGATAACTACCCAGGGCAAAGTTGACATTTTGCCACTCGTGGATACGAGGAGCGGAGAGGGAAGGGGCGATGAGATATATGTCAACGGCCGATGTGTTGGGCAAGCACGATGTGTCCCAAGTGATATTGAGGGGCTTATCGGATGAAACGGTCAACCCAGTAGTTGGGTTGGTATAGAACCCCCCGGTGGCACAAGCTAGGAAGAAGTCTGTCACGGGTGGAATGTAAAGGCGGGATAAGCTACTCACAAGTGCGCTTATGGAGGGCACGTCCGACGCGGACATGATTAAGGCCTCTCTTGTTCATCACGGCAGAAGTGAATGCTCGTCGATCTGATCGAGAGCGTATGTGAAAGGGTTAGAAAACCCTCGAAAACGTAAAGAACGGGTCCGCAACGGAGGGCGGCCTGGCAATAAAGAAGGAGGGAAAATGAGAGGACAGAAAGAGGCTTTACTAGTCGGCGGGAACGACGAGGAGAGACAAAGGCCAGTTCACGTTCCTACGCTCATTCGAACTCAGCCGTACCGCTCCTAAACGACCCCAGCCACCACCGAACTGGCTTGGCAGGAACAAGCCAGCAGTCGCTTTGCTGGGTCGCCATGTCGCCAAAAATTGTCTTTCGGCTGTGAGTTGGCTGCTTCCTCCTCTATCGGTAGTGATGCACTGCACTCCAATGAACTAGCAGGTGCACCGAGCAAAGCGACAGTGCACGTCGTAGGCCCACTCAGATGAAGCAACGCCCTTGGCCGCGAGTTTGCATCTCCAGTGGACGCTTTCACCGGCTGTAACATGGCTGGTACCACCTCTCCTCGGGACATGCGGGGAGAGCCGCATCTGACGGAGCATGGGAATGGCGGAAGCCGAGTCGCCACAGTAACCGAGGCGACGTCTCGTCTGGTCGTCAGGCAGTATATGAGAGTTGCACAACTTTCACGTCTTTTGCTTCCGAATCAAAGGAATGAAGCTCCACACGGATTGCCTCCATTGTATCGATGGGCAAGGTACCGCCCCAACGTTGCTAAATTATTTTTCTTGGGCACGGCATTTTGTTGCTGCAGAGTCGATAAGCCAAGATTTCATGAGAGGAGACCGGTAAGTGAATGGTAATTCTACCTGCTCCGCTGAACACTGACGTAGTCTGCAAAAGATTTTAGTCGGATACAAGTATTTTCCTTCGCTGTTAATATTAGATGCCCCTTTTAGGTTGCTATTATCTTTACGTCGTGGACATTCTCGTCGTCGACTATCGCTGAGTGTTACGAGCGAGATTTACCAGAAGCTCGTAAAGCACAGGAAGGATCAATGCAATCTCCAGCCTGTGCGGCGAAAATGCTAGTGATGATTTGAGATCAATTCTCACCTTTGGGGCCAGGGTGCTCTTTGAGGAAGGGGTAGGCATTTTCTATTTAGTATTTTCTTTACCTCTTTTCTTATTTTATCTTATATTTGACATAGAAGATCTTATATATATTGCATAGCCTAAAGCTATGTAGAGCTTGAATAGTAATATAGTGGC
This sequence comes from Pulveroboletus cf. rosaemariae, assembly GCA_038089275.1. Classification (NCBI taxonomy): domain Eukaryota; kingdom Fungi; phylum Basidiomycota; class Agaricomycetes; order Boletales; family Boletaceae; genus Pulveroboletus; species Pulveroboletus cf. rosaemariae. Next base: position 15,349 of record JBBPKN010000564.1, read on the forward strand.
AGGGTTAGTGGTAAATGTTAGTAAATAAAGATATGATAAGGGATACTAGTATGGAAGTCTCTGGGGTGGTATTTGCTTTTATGGTTTTCTGGCCAGTTAAACCCCAATGCCTGCTTTGCTTACTTATTTATTAAAAGGCAGATTATCTAAGGAGGGAACAGAGATGTGAAAGGAGTTGTCTTATAAGTGAAGCAGGTGCCTATGTATCCTGGATATAAATGGAGATGTTAGAGAAGACAACATTGAATAATCAAGGCTGAGTCCTCCAAGCTCTGTTGGTGTAGCAAAAAAGACCAGTTGTATGAATTGAAATATGATATCTAGTAGGGAAAGAGTCCTATAGTTTCCTGCTGCAATAAGCACACATGAAATAAAGAGCATGTACAATGGTAGAGGACTTTTATTCTCCTTCCCAGGTTCCTCTACATTTCCATTCTCCAGTGCTTCACAGGACAAACCATGTTTAGGCAGTGGACTTTTTGTGGCAGATGTCTTGCTAAACTTGGCCTTGATCAACTGATCAAATGAGACATGGTGAGGAAGAGTCTGGTAACCACATTTAGCCAGGATGCAACAAAAATGAGTCTACAGAATTCAAACCTCTTTCAAGAACAGGAACATGACAAGCCAAGCAAGGGTGGTAAAAGTTGCAGATATGGCACAAGCCAAGAGATAAGAGTATATAGTAAAAAAGGATCACATGGTAATTGGACTATGAAATCAAGGAGAATAAGAATATTTTAAAGCTCAGACATATTGTTTACATGTATATCTTTGTTTTCATCACCAAACAACATCAAATATATCATATTTTTATTATAAATATAGTATTTAGATAAAAAGTACATAAAATATTTCAATGAAGTCTCTGTTTGCAAATGGTCATATCTCCACAGCCACTGGACCAAATCACATGACCTAAAGGCAAAATGGTAGCCAAGCAAGATTCCACAGTGATGAAAAAGGGGTTGGGGCTAGAAATACTGAAATCTCTGATCTTCATGTTGTCTCCACCACTTGGTACCCAGGTTAGAACATGTTCCCTGTGTGGACTGGTGTCTATTCATCGAGTTCCGAGCAGGCGTTGACGTACAACAGTTAAACGGAGGTGAAGCCATATTTTCCTCACGTGATCAAGTTGCCTGAAAGGGACGTGTGATAGACATAAGCCTTTAGCGCGCACTTGAGCTATACGCCAACTTCGCCATGGCACAGCCTCGCCAGCGGATCATCCTGGTAAGCGGAATCCCTCCCATACCCAAGTGGTATGTATCTTGTCTTTACATCTGCGTTTCCTAACAGTCACTGTGTTACAGGATATATATTCATACATTGACACTAGTCTCGTGTCTTGCAGAAGTTTAATTCAGTTTTGAATCGCCTGCTATGGGCCGCCGAAGATGGCGCCATCTTTAGCCTCGAAGACGTGTTCCTTTATCCCGGAGCGCAAGCCTGTCAAGCTGAGAGGTATCAAACGATGTCCCGTCGAAATGGTTTGTTGTGTATCATCCAGTCTCTTACCTCGTCATTCTTTTATATGATGCACGCAATGCGCGGACGAATCCTTGAGCACATGAACCGTGGGGAGATTTGATTGAAATCCCTTTAGGCGGTTGCGATCTGCGAGCGTGTAGTACACCCGAAAGCTTGTCATGCTGACCTCCTCCAAACGTTGGATCGGGCTGGATACGAACCTTCAAGGACACGTAGACATCCTGGCAGACATAAACACGTGTCAACTCTGAGTACTCGAAGAATGGAAGGGAGGAGTTTCATTCATTATGCTCGGACCGCAAGGCATGTACCCGCAGATGGAGTGGTGATGGTGCATACTGACACGGCTTGCAGGGTGCTATTCGAGGGGGGAACCGTGAGCGTCCAATAACGTTGACACGTTCACGACCGACCATCTTCTGCTTCGGGGCTTCCAAAGGTCAGATCTGGACTCCCTCCTAGTTCTACGAAACGATGCAAACGTACTACGGGGAACGACACTCGGACCTGTCATCCCTCACTCTCCCAAGTACAAAGAATTTCTGTGCAACATGGCTGAAGACTCGACCCGAACAGAGACAGCGAGTTTTTTGATATCCCTGTTTCCGAAATCGCGTTCGATCTCCTGTACTATGCTTTTATACTTGTCTTATCTGGGGTGTTATTGGGGGGTTTTCCGATACTCGGGCCGTATTTACTCATCTTGTTTACGAGAGTAGAAAGAAGCGAGGAAACTGGGCAGAAAGACGTTGGGAGGGCATCATATACACGGGATTTTGGAAGTAGGGCGTCAGACCAGGACCGGGAGGCATAGCGATGGCTAGTGGATAAAATGAACCCGAAGGTCATCCCAGTTCCAAACCCAACACCGACGCCGACACGGAGGCACTGTTGAAACGCGTCCACATCAACGCATTCACGGTAGCCGAATGCACACCCTTTGGACAACGTTGCAGAGTTGCCAACAGGTCTCGTCCTTGGGCAAACGCGTGGGACCGTGACTCGTAGAGCTCGGTGCAAAAGCTTCTAATCGTCGAGTACGAGGAAGCGACATATTTATAGTCTGTCTTGTACTGGCACTACCCTCAAAGTGAAAAGTGAGGAATATCTAGCACAAAAAGCTGAAACAATCTCATCAGGACGGGGAACTCGCCTAATAGGATTCTATCTAGGAAAAAGAAGGTCAGGGAAGCGAGTCCACATACATAAGTGCAAGGTGGGATATATATATATGAAAACGCAACAGACTCAATAAACGAGAGCGATAAGCGATACACTTGGAGGGCTTGGGTGAAACAAATACCATGTTAATATACAACTGTGAGTATGCGAGTGTGCAAACTGCAGGGTCGATATGTGAGCGAGCCAGTATACGCGGTATCAGTCGCTTTCAGGCCGTGCGAGGTGATAGTGGGAGTATCGATCAATGACGTGTGACAAGTTAAAATGTGTGTGAGTTGGGTATCACCAGAGCATGGTGCTGCCAAGGTTCGGGCATAGGGATGGTCATACGGTCGTCCGGATTGCTCAGCGGACTCAGGAGGTGTGGCGATAAGCGGTCGGGGACAACAGGAAGATCGAAGGAGACGGGGTGGGGCCGTCTGCGTGGTGGCGTGTGCTGGTGAGAATGCGGATTCTGCATACGGTGTTCGTTGACCACGTGCATAGAAGGTCGACGCGTTCGCACCGGAGCATAGCTCTTCCTGGGTGTAAAGTCGTCGGACGAAATCTGAAGCAGTCGGACCGCGTCCCTGATACGGTCCCTGAGCTCATCGATGCGCTGTGGTTTATATGTGTTGTATCCCATTGGCCAACATAGGGTCTTTATCCAGTCCTCCATGATCAGAGGTGTCCAATGTACGCCGTTGAGCCGAGTACCATGACGCAACATCGCGACGATGTCCGTTGGGTCCTCTTTCTCGTAGCGGACGAGCTTCAGCGCAACGCCCCAGAACATCGTCACGCTGATCAAGATGAGGCCCTGGGATGAATAAATGGTGTTCATGTCAATGTTGTTAGGCTGTTTAGCGTCATAATAGATAGGATCATAGACATGACCCCGAGGGCTGCAAGAGGCACAACATCAGCGTGGGCACCTCGTGGCGATGAACGAATGGGACGGACTCTCGGGCAAACGGGAGTGCGACGTCGGGATCAGCATTCATCCAATCTGTACTGATGGGACGTTCAGAACGCTGGGAGTGAGCACAGGGTACAGCTGAGCAGCGCACCCAATGCGGAATCTACGGGCGGTGGCCTCGATACAGAATTGGAGGCGTTCCTCGGCATCGTAGACGCCCTTTTTGCGCCACTCGTGGCCAAATGCACGTCTGATGTAGTCAACGTCCCGCGTTGCTTTGCGGCTGGAGGAGGACGAGAGCATTGGATGGAGAATCATCACCGCGCCGCCATGGATGAAGAGACGGATCTGGCAACCAAAGACTTGGTATGTCCGTCTCTGGAGGTCGTCGAGGAGGTCGTAGAGCATGGCATAGGTGAGCTGGATATCGTTGTAGGAGGGCATCGTATATGACAACGAGGACGAGGGCGAGAACGGGCGAGGACGGAAGCGAGGGCAATGAGAGGCCGCATGTTTAACATAATAAGAGCATCGCCCATTCCAGTAAACCTTCGGTCAAAAAGGTTCTCTGTGGTCTGCCACAGGCACCCAGGAGACCTCTACTGGGAGCATGAGCGAATCCACCATCAGGGCAATCGATGCCCACTCAGTCCACCGCATCACCTCTGGTCAGGTCGTCATTGACCTACAGACGGCTGTCAAGGAGCTCGTTGAGAACAGCCTCGACGCAGCTGCAACCTCAATCGGTATGTCCACTCTTGGACCACTCGACTGCCGCCCACAGTGTCCCCAGAGGTCCGCTTTCGAAATTTTGGACTCAAAACAATAGAGGTCGTCGACAATGGATGCGGAATTGCATCAAAGGACCACGATAGCATCGGTCAGTCCAACCGTTCACCCTTGTCTTTTTGTACTCAGGCGACCCATTGTGGCAGCACTCAAGTATCATACTTCGAAGCTATCGTCCTTTGAAGATCTGTCACGAGTCCTTACTTTTGGCTTCCGTGGAGAAGCCCTTTCGTCCCTCTGTGCCCTAGCTGATGGGATCACGGTCACAACGACAACGTCCTCAGAGGTCCCCATGGGAACTGTCATCGAGATGGACAGGAATGGCAAAGCGCGGTCAAAGTCTAAAATTGCCCGACAGGTATGTCACCTCTTGTGCGCCTGCTGACCGTGACATTCATACACCTTTTCATCGACAGAGGGGAACGACAGTCGCGGTTTCAAACCTCTTTAAGCCATTCCCTGTGCGTCGCAAAGAGTTCGAAAGGAACACAAAGCGCGAATTCCAAAAGGCACTCAATCTCTTGCACGCGTATGCTCTTGTGCCGTGTGCACTGGAGAACAAGGGGGTAAGGCTTACGGTTAGCAATGAGACGGAAGGCGGGTGGGTGTCCGTTTCACTCGCAGTATCACGTATTCCTTACTCAGTACAGCCGCAAGGTTATCCAATTCAAAACAGACGGCTTTCCTTCCATACGTCGTTCCGTCCTTTCAGTATGGGGATGCAGAGCGCTTGAGAACATCGTCGATCTCGATTTGTCGTTTGACGTAGAGACCGAAAAATCCGTGATGAGGCGTGTGTTTCCGGACAACGACATGTGTGTCACCTCCATCTCATACGGCCTTGGGGTGACTGGTCGTGTGCTAAAAAAACTTGCACACTAGTTCTCTCGTGACTCCTGTCAAGGTTCAAGGTCTAATTTCCAAGTTTGCGGTCGGAGCTGGGCGTACGAGCGTTGACCGACAGTTCTTCTGTGTCAATGGGCGGCCATATAACCCCGGAAAGGTATGTCCCTATGTTTTTGTGGAGCACGCTGTTTCGTACGCTTGGTTCTGTAGGTCCAGAAGGCTATCAATGAGGTGTACAGGACGTTCAACGTCAACCAGTCTCCCTTTGTGATCGCCAACATCATTTTACCTACAAGTGGGTCCCGCACTGGTTTCTAATCCGTATATTCCTGTTTTTCCTTGATGAAACGTTCCTGATCGCGGCGCGTGCAGATGCATGTGACATCAACCTCAGTCCTGACAAACGCACTATTTTCCTGCACAGCGAAGACAACATCGTTCAAGCTCTCAAAGTGCGTTCCTGAGCCAACCACACTCTATTCATCATCCTATTTACATCGCTTCCATAGGTCGCACTCGAAACCGCGTTCTCGGCCGCTCGGTCGACGTATGACGTGAGCATCCAGTCGTCGCAGACGCAGGTAGCACAGCGGAATGCGCAACAAGCACACACTCAGGGTAATCCACAAATGCAGGCACGGGAACGAGAACGAGAAAGGGGTGAGAAGCGGTCACAGCCTGAACCTACGTCCTCAGCCTCGGATGACCCTGAGGAACGTGGTCACACCTCGCCACATCCACCTCAACCAGGCGATGCGAATAGCATTGGTGGGAACGAACCGATCACGATGGGCATCCCAAGTCTTCTGTTAGAATGTGACGTTGAGGCTGGTGAGGAGTCCCAGTCGCAATCGGAGCCTGAGCTCGAGCCTACGCTCGTCGTGCAGCCTGGGCCAAGCAGTAAAAGTGGGGAAGATGGAAAGGGCTATGCACACGGGGATGGAAGGAGCAACAGTAGGATCATCGATCATCCGAGGGGCCGAGACCTATCCGAGCCGCTGTCCTTCCCTGAATCTGGCCAGGAGACGGAGGGAAACAGTACTACTAGGCGATACAGCAAAGAAAAGAAGAAACAAGATGCCGAATCTGGACAGAACGTAGTCCAACGTGCATGTTCTGTGCAGTCTGTGCGTAGTGCAGCCATTGTCACGAGTGGTGCTACATCAACATCTACGGCGGCCCCGAATCACATCGTACAGTCGTCGACCAACATTCCTAATAAACCCCGTTCCGTACAGGCTGTCCTAAGCACGCGTGGAGCGGTTTGGAATATTCAAAGGGACAGCAGTGGAGATGCAGAGACTGGGAGGGAACGAAAACGGGCGAGACTATCGAGCGAGGGTGATCATATTCGAAAGAAGGGGAAGAGCTTCAGGTCAAGTCTAACTCGGTTCTTGAACAGCGGGAGCAAGTCATTGCCAGGTGAGGAAGAGGAGAGCGAGAGCGATGGAGACAGGGATAGTGAGACGCGGAAAGCGGATGTTTGTGCTGAAGAGGTTGACGAGCTTTATGAAGAGGTCGAGGTCGATCAACATTCGGGAATAGGGAAGAAGAATAGACAAAGAGCAGGATGTGATTCCTCTCAGGCAACAATGATCGTACCCTCTGATGATGAATGCGCCATGGACGTCGACGAACCACCATCTACTGCCCTGAAACCCTCATGTGCCACTACTTCTTTGGTCCCACAAACTTTTACAGGAGATGTCGCAGATGGAAGTGACGTCGAAATCCTCCCGGAAGACGAGTGGGCATTCTCGTCTACTCTGGTCGAGACCTATGTTCCCCCTGTGGGCAAGAGAGTTGGGACATCAAATTCAAGTTCTGCTCTCGCTCTTGTGGAGACAAACGCCGATTTTGTGACGCTGTGTGTGAATCTCGTTAGCATTGGGTCGCACTATCTGGACGTATACAACTACCTCTCATCTTCCTCGGAGCCCCTGTCAACCTCCACCGTGGGGTCATCAAGTTCAACCTTCCGTTCCGCCGTCTCGTCTGCTAACCTCGAAACCGCTGCAGAGGATACCGTCGCCTCTGCCGCACTCTCGCGGATCATTTCCAAGGCCGATTTCGATCATATGATGGTCGTGGGACAATTTAACCTTGGATTCATCATCTTGCGGAAGCGGGGGGATGCCGCAGGAGGAGAGGGAGAAAAGATGGATGACTTATTCATCGTCGACCAGCATGCTGCCGACGAAAAGTGGAATTTTGAGACATTGCAAGAGAGAACTGTAATTGCGTCCCAGAAGCTCCTTAGGTGCGCTTTTCTTTTGTCTGACGTTCAATGTGTTGTCTTGACCTGATCCTGTTTGGTACGATGTACGATGGACTGTCACAGACCACAGCAGTTGCAGTTCACAGCAGCCGATGAGATACTCGCGATCGAGAATATGGAGGTGTTGAAGCTAAATGGGTTTGAACTAGAGCGGGTAGGGGAGCAAGAGCTAAACGGGGATGAGGGAAATGGAGGTTTAGAAGGTATGAGGATGCACTTACAGCTGATTGCGCAGCCGATGTCCAAGGATACTATTTTCGACATCAAGGGTAATGCACCTCTCATCCCGCACACACGGATACTGATCGAATCATGCGACAGATCTCGAGGAGCTCATCTACCTCATGCAGGACCGCCCGAGGGGGACGATGGTTCGCTGTTCGAAAGTGCGAGCCATGTTTGCGATGCGTGCCTGTAGGCGCAGCGTCATGATAGGAAAGGCGCTCGATAAGACGCGGATGACGGCGGTACGTTGGTCATCGATGCTCTGTTCTGTTCTCCATCTTTTCATCGTCCATGTCTACTGCTCATTACACGGAATTGTTGCGTCATCATGGTAGATCGTGCGACACATGGGAACGATGGATCAACCCTGGAACTGTCCGCATGGTCGGCCGACGATGCGGCATCTTTCGGACCTGACATCTTTTGGGAGGTACTTGCTACCACGGCGCATGATCGATTGGGAGGCGTATGGGATGCATTGATCTAGATTGGAGGAAGTATAGTCCACGAGCAATGTTGGTTCTGGCATTGCCATCCCGTCGACGGGCTTGTCCGCGTTGACGAGGCACTCAAAAGGTTACGCCACTGTCATCAGCATGATCACACAAATGTGAGCTGGTCGCTGATCCCTCTAACTCCCACATTTTGGGTTGTTATCTCTCATATCTCGCTCAGTATACACGATGCGCAATCTAGTCATACTTCCCATCTCGCACATCCTTCGCCGCTTTGCATAACACATCGTAAGAACTACCGACTCGTTTGTTCTTGCAGGGTGTCGATCCAGACGGTGAAGCAGGTATGCCACCAGTGGTTTCGTCAACCCCACCTCTCCTCCCTCTCCACCCGACCTCTTTACAACACCCCACTTTCCTTGACAGTCTCTCTGGATCCACCGTCCAACTGAATGCCCCCTCGACCGCTGTTTCTAATGCTGCTATCACACTCAAACTTTGCAGCCTGGTCAATCGTACGTTGGGGGCGCGAAGCTTGACGACCCTCTCTAGATCAACATGCTCGACATGCGAACGGCCGTGTGGGGCTAGGACGGCTCTCATCCTGCAGTTCTGGATTGTTGTCGGACGGCGCGTCCACAGCCTGTGCTCATGATGTGGGATCTCGCCGAGATTATGTGACAGCAGGTGGGAGTTCAGATAACGAATCACTTTGGATCGACGCTGTATTTTTCCGGTCGATGCCGATCGGGGCACCGTCGGGGTGTGCTTTTATTCCTTCTTCGGAGGGAACGATCACTGGGGCGTTCAGGTTTTCTGACGGTTGTATTTTCATCTCTGAAAGATCATAGTGCCTCAACACCTTTCCAGAACTCGACGGAAATGACAGCCTTCTACTTGGAGTGGCCTAGAGAACGTATCCCGCGCCCATTGACAGGTCTGAGGTAGGTCGTCGCATCCACAGGTCGACTGAGGATTGGCTGGACACCACGGCGCGGTTCACGGTGCGCGACGACAAATCGTACTTCACTCTCGTACTGTCAATGCCCCACGTGAAATGGGTACTACCGCTTGACGGGCGCCAACGCTGGAGAGCCCCCGTGTGAGTGTCTGGGTGGCGAGTTCGAATGAACACATTTAGACATGCAAGAAGCGGCGTGCTCCTTGGCCATTCGTAATGTGATGTCCTACCCAGTGACCGAACATGGGATAGAACGCATGGAGGCGCACATGCACTGAAACGATTCGGGTGATTCGAAGATGCACGAAATGGTGTATGGACGCTTCGTTGTAGTGTATGGGTGGTTGGAGATCATTCTTGTGGTAGGTGGACATGTCCTGAATTCAATTGTGCTATACGTATCCCATGTTCGTCCCTCAGCGCACGCACAGTATGCTTAACGGTCGAAAGGTCGGAATGATGGTCCCCAAGTTATAGCAATGTAAGCGGGAGAAACACGACCACCTGCAATGTTTTCCCGCGACAGTCGGTCGAGGGATCTCTCTGACAGCTGACACCAATTCCGTTGTCATTCAAGTTGCCATGCAACTACGATGATCCCGAAGATCCGCCTACGTCATTCTGGCAACCCACTACTAACCGATACCGAGCTTGTGGGAGCATGTGCTACGTGCCCGGGCCTCACTGACCCGAGTTGCACCCCTCCAAGCAAGACAACGAAGAATGAGAACAATCTACTCTGACCCTGTCTTGGCCGACCCGAGAGAGCTTAGTCAATCCCCGCGTCATCGACAATCAAATGTGGACGGTGTAGACAAAGGTCATCGGCGAGGATGGCGCGTATTAGCAAGGACGCATCTCTGGGTAGCCGGCGCGTGAGAGATAGAAGCATAAACTGGTGAGCAGACCGTGGACGGATACTATTTCGTTGGCAGGACCGTGGTACCTGTTTCAACTAAATCATGAGGCCATCAAACGCATGAAGCAATCAAAAAGGAGGCCGACAGGAACTCCGGCATCCGACGCGCATGAGCATGTTCCTGTTTATTCCTCTTCTTACACTCTTTACCTTGGTCAGGATGCCACAAGCGGCGTCGACTAGTCGTTGTGTGGGCACGATCTCGTCGCTGGGTGACGTAGACGCTGCACTGCGGTGTACGATCGTAGATATCAATGCATTCACTGTACCGGCTGGACGAACATTCAGCTTCCACTTGCTGCAAGGCACCACTGTCAACGTTTGTACGTGATCCCCTGTGATTTTTCGTGTTTATTTGAATTAGTAGATGACTCTCCTCTAGTGGGAGACATCTAGTTTGGAAACAAGACGTGGGCTGGTCCTTTGTTCGAGCTCGAGGGGGAGAGCATCACATGTGAGTCTGCTTCGAGTATTTTTTCAGCTTGATACCAATCACATTCTTTAAGTCAACGGGAACGGGCACACCTGGAATGGCGGTGGACCTTTCTACTGGGTAAATCAGACTATGATGGTTGTACGCTCTTTCAATACCAGATTCGTCTTAGGACGGTCTCGGGGAACACGGGGTCACGAAACCCGACCCCATGATGGCGTGCGTTGATTATACTGGAATCGTATCGTTAATAACTCGGTACTGTAGGATTCGCATATCAGGAATGTTTTCCGTACGTAACTGCCTGCTACATGCTATTGTATCATAACCTACCCGAGTTCAGGATGTTCGTGTTCTCAATTCCCCACAAAGATGCTTTTCCATATGCAACCCCGGCCCACTGATCGTCCGCGGTGTCGTTGTTGACGATAGTAAGAAATTAGTTCATCTTGCAGATTGACTGACATTTACCTCGACTTTCGATATAGAGGTCAAGGCGCGTACGCAAACGCCAAAAGCAACAGCCTTCCTGCTGGTAATAGGCATTCGCCACAACATGGAAAGATCTAAACGTTGGGTCGTCTCACAGGACGCAACACCGATGCTTTTGACGTCAGTGGGGATGAAAACAGGTGGAGTATGTCTGTCCTATTTGGCGTAGCACTGACCGAAGACCCACAGCACCGTAGTAAACCAGGTATTCGTGATCATTGTGTGGCTCTATCGATTTTGTGAACTCATCCTGTATTCAGGATGATTGTTTGGCTATCAACCAGGGACGGAACATCGTGTTCGAAGATAATTACTGCGGGGATGGTCACGGTGTATCCATCGTACGTGGTCTTATCTGGCCATTGAAATGCGTGGATTCTGACGATTCATTACCGCAGGGCTCGATTTCCTCGGACACTGTCTTTGACGGTGTCACCATTCGCGGTACCACAGTCGTTGATAGGTATGTCAATTCAAACTGATGCACAAGAGATATTCGAATCAAATGGACACCCTATAGCGCAATAGGGTTTCGAATCAAGACTTGTAGAGCTGCGACTAATAGCAAGGTCTCTAATGTTACGTATCTCGTATGCAGACGCGCTGTATCCATCCAGGAGTCGCACTCATCACACCAATCTTCAGGACAACACCGCGATAAATTGCACCTGGTACGATGTGCTGATTACGCAGAGTTATCCTGATACTTTCGGGACACCCGGAAATGGGGACATCATATCTGTGGGTTGTCTTGTCAAGAACGAAGCAAGCGCTGATTGTCGTGTGGACAGGACGTCGTCTTCTCGGGCACGACCGACGTCAGCGTCATACGTGATGCTGATATGGTTTCCGTGAACTGTGGTGGGGGTTCATGTACTGGTATGCTCTTGCCCATTTCAACCAGCGGGAGATGGTCATCCGTCTCCACAGGGCACTGAGACTGGTCAGGTTTGAAAACGAGTGGTGGTAGGGTCGGTTCGACAAATAACTGCCCCGATATCGCAGGTTACACCCAATAGATGCTGTATTCGTGTGCGTTTAGATGAGTTATTCGCAGTGGTACTACGAAGAGTGAGACTATGGTCCCTTCTATTTTGGGGTAATGAGCGTTTCTCTGGCCCTTTTCTTTGCTTGCCACCTCAGTTCACGACGCTGTCCTCCGATGAATACTTCCGACAAAGACTTTTGTTCTCTTTGTTCCATCCCCAGCTCTTGCTGCGATTGCGAACTTTCCCGTTTTGCCTGGTCGAGGTCGAGATCCCAAGAGTCATTCTGCGCGTTCAATGCCCGCAACAAACCAGCAGACTTCTGTGCGGACGTACCAGCCTTCTCTACCATCGACCGAAGCTGTCTCTTTGAGCGTGCCCTCGAGATCCCGGACCTCCAGATAGACGACTTGATCCAATTTCCAAGATGTGGGTCACAACAATCATGTGCAGCGAGCACTCCGAAGGACAATAACTACGCCGTAAAATGGGAATGGGCCGGCGCGACTCCCCCTCCGGATTCTTCCTCTCCTGTCGGCCTCGGAACCAACTACTCGCCATTCCTGACGACACCGACCCTGCCGACGTCACGTCGCGAGGACACAATCGGGTGTCGGCTTTTGTTGTGTCGTCCTCGTGACAGTGGTCAATTGCGTGGCGAAACACTATTTAATGACTGGGTTTCTTCCCCATCCTCAATGAATCATCTTTCCGCTCACCCATCAACACCCAAGTTCCAGATACAGCATGTCTCTGCTCAGACAGACATGGGTGCTCGTTTGCAAATCCAAAGTCACCCTATAGATACGTCCGAGAGCGGTCGTTCGATGCCTTGCCGCCAGGTTCCTCAGCGATCCCTTGATGAACACCTAGATGCGATACGCGAACGACAACTGGTGGCAGACGACATTCCGGCGAATGTGCAGGATACATGCATGACGACAACTCGAACAGCTATCTTACAGCCGAACAGCCCAGTTGAAGGACCAGGTGAGATCAGCCCTGTATCTGCTCGCCCGAGTCTCGTGCCCGCTTCTCGCACGGGGGCCATTTCTTCTGGCTCCACCACCCTTGGCTTGGCGATATCGACAGAATTCGAATCTACATCGTCATACGTGATTGAGAATGGTACGCCCCACGGTATTGCAACCACGAACAGCGAAACGAACGGAAATGATGATGTTCCTGCCGAAATTCCCCGCAAATTGTCTATCATTTCGATTGCTTGCCTAGCACGGGTGTCGCACACCAACCCCCGAAAGCGACGCCGTTCCTCGGTCGGTGGTTCCCCAGAACCGAAGAAGGTGAAGCTCGATCGAGCCACATCTCGCGATTCTTGTTCCAATGGTTCGAGTGTCGAGTTCAAATACCAAGCCACGAAACCGGCAAGCATACGACGCGCGCAGTCACTGAGATCAGAAGTATCTGCGTGCTCAGAAGGGTCAGCGGTGCGTTTATGGTCCCCGTGTTTACGAAGGAGTGTCCGTCAATGCGCATATATGCGTCTCTTTCTACCAGGATTCGCTCTTTTATCCTTCCCCTCTGAGTTCCCCGAGTTCTCCGGCTTTCCCGGACAGCTGCGATCCACCAACGATCCCAAGTACCCCGCTTCCCAACTCCGTGGATTATGCTCGGTCGAAGGGAAATCCTTTGGCTCGAACGGTTCCAATCTATCGTCGCCGGTCGTTGAACATCTCCGCGATCCCTCCAGTCCCCATCATCGCACCACCCGGACATATCATGCCTACGCTGGTTCGTTGCACTGAAGACCAAGCGATTGACCGACTCCAGGCTCTTCTCCTCAGGGAACGCTCAGAACGCGAACGGGATGGCTTGTCCTTACACGACATGAAACGTATGGAGCGATTGAAAGCCACATATGCGACTGATCTGGCCTCTTCGCGATGGGACAGTGCAAGCACCTCCAATTCGAGCGACGGCCTTGGTCAATGGGAAGAAGAGAGTACGCTCTCTGCTGTCGAGTCTCAAGAGAACGAAGATCCAACATCGAACATGAAATTTCATCCGGGACAGCATCGGCTAGTCAATCAGAAGGTCTGGTCCGACGCATTCGGTATCGCGAATGACTTTCGGAAAGAGGTTACAAGATGGATATTCAAGGTACGGTCAAGTGGATCGACGTGTCTGCAAACCTCATATTAGCCTCAGAAACTACCGAAAAAGACGGTACGAGGCGTAAAACCATCTCGAGATAGATGCCATCTCGGTACCGATCTTTACGACCAGCTTACGAGCTCGCGCCAGACGCGGTTCCACGCAGCGCACTTATTTCATAGGTATTTTCTTCTCCCCGAAAAGGTTCAGTTCTGGAGTGGGTTGTGCAAACGCGAGCTTATCGAACGGGAGTCCTGGAGATTGCGTGACGAAGAGGATTGGGAGAGAAGCGTTTGGGATCTCACAGTTGCATGCATGGCATTGAGTGTCAAGGTTTACATTGGTTTGCTGTCCTTTTGGAAAATCAGTTGAACGGTCATTAGCTTCATCGTGATTGCCTCCCGCCACTTGGCCCGGTATACGCTGCCGAGTTTCTGGAGATAGCACCCTATTCAATGACCCATGAGGCCCTCGAAGTGAGTATTCAACAACTGTAGTTGATGCGAAGCACTGACTCCAAGGTACCTAGCTCGCGCAGCGAGATGTCATGTATACATTTCAATTTCTGCTGGGGAGTTGCACACCACAAGATGTCATGGACGAGCTGTGGAGTGCACTGCCCACCTTGCGTCAGGCGGCCGCATTGATACGAGATGGTTGGGCAGTCGTCCAATCTGTGACTTGGGACAAGCTATTCGAATCACTCCTCGGTAAGTCTCCGTTGGCCCTAGCGATGCATCCATGTCTAAACACGACGCTCGATGTATGCAGAACCCGACATGTTACAATATCCTGTTACCTTGCTTACAGCTGCGGCACTCATCGACGGTCTAATTCTCGCGCTGGCGTGCCACTACAAAGCGGAGGGGGAAGCTCACGTCTGCCAATGCAAAGCCCCATTCGGAAGCCTGGGGACTGAGTGTATCCCGGGCGAGACTGAAATGGCGTGGCAGATCCATCTATTTGAGGCAAGCCAGTCAGTAGATGGTGTCATGTTGGACATCAGAGATGTGCTCCAGCTCTCCGAAGTGGGTCACAAACACTCTGCTCGTGTCGACGCTAGCTGAGAGCATACTTGTAGATGGAACTAGATGAATGCAGGAGATGGTTAAGCTATGTTGGTCAAGGGTCATCCTCTGGAGGTTCGGACACTTTGTAGCCTTCCTAATCTGTAATATGATCGGGCCGATGAGGTTGGTATGGGCCGTGGAATGCACGATGGTGGAGGGTATAAAACCAGACGCGTGTTCGCCATTCCGCCCAGACTCGGACAGATGGCAGGGTCGGACAGACTCGAGATAGGTGACGAGGTATCGTGAGTGGCAGCCCCTCATAGACAAATCTTCATTGACCGGACAGCAGCTGGAAATGGGGCGGCGGGCAGCCTTCGGGCAAGATTGCGGATATCGTAAAGGAGGGCACCACCAAGGTGACGAGCAACAAGGTGGGAATGCATTCGGTCCGTTAACGACACGCACCTTGCTGACACGCCGGTGCAGGGCAACGTGGTGAGCCGAAACGCGAAGGAGGGTGATCCCGCGGTCAAGATTGCGCGAGAGGGAGTGCGTGCTGTGGTCATTTTTGGGCATCTTGCTTATTTTTGCACAGAACGACGTGGTCAAGCTCGCACACGAGTTGAAGGAGGTGGACAAGGGATGAAGGAAGGGACGTCTCCACGGCGCGGAGGCTTGTTATGTACACAGCGTGGGAAGATACGGAATTTGGACGAGCACTTCACATCGTCGCTTGTGTCGCCTTCTGTTCTCGTCCTGTTCTTGTTCTCTTCGTCTCTCTCTCGTTACGACCGTCGGAGCCACCACGACCAACTTGGCTTTTTGACTTGACGTGCTGCCATCCTTGTCTTTCTGCTCTCGCAACGTCTCATCCGCCCATCTATACCCGATACCATCGTCCGCCAACTAATATCTCATACGTGTGTAAAATCTATAAAATCTGCACCGGGAACCCGTCTCGATCTAAAAAAACATGGCCCCGGGACCCAAGATGGGCCAGGCGTTATTCCTTGGACTCGAGCTCGCTACCGATCAGCTCCGTGCATCGATCGTCGATGAGAGTCTGGAGCTCGTGGGTGTCGAGTGTGTAGACTTTGATTCCGAGCTATCTGAATATCAGTGAGTGTGTCTCTCCGCTCCCTGTACCCGTTCCTGTTGGTCTCTCTTGTGCTTCTCTCTCGTACTTTGTGCCAAAAAACATGTATCGTGTGTATCAAGTAGTACTGACGCTTGATTAGGACCCAGGGTGGGATATTCACGACGCCAGGAGACGCTTACACGACGCCGGTCGATATGTGGGTGAAGGCCCTAGGTGCGGCACTTCGCGGAATCAAATTTTCAGATACCAACTGTTTACTAATTTTGGCGTTTTTACAATTCCCTCGATCATAACTTTATTCGGCACGTGTCTCCACCTAACCAGACTTTCTCCTCGAAAAACTTTCCAGGAGCCATGACGTGACGCGGATAAAGTCCATTGGCGGTTGTGCTCAGGTGTGTCGTCGCCGTCTCTTCCGTCTGTCTGCGATCCGACCACTGGTATCGTCGCCTGCAGCACGCCGTCGTCTGGTGGAAATCCACCCCGATTCCCTCTTTCCCCGCGTTGGACCCACGACTTCCGCTACACTCTCAACTTCCTCCAAACACCTTTTCGCTAGCCAACACCCCTGTCGCACAAGACACGTCGGCGCATACCCATGCCTTGGCCCTCGAAGCACTCCTTGGAGGTCCAGATATCATGGCCGCGCGCGTCGGCACGTGTGCTAACGCGTCGGTTCTCGCTGCCCAGCTCCTTCGTGTCCGGGAGTCATGGACCTCGGATGTGTGGGCACGTACAGGCAAGGTACAGCTCGCAAGCACGTTCCTCGCAAGCATGGTCGTCGGCGAGTGGGTCAACTTGGGCGAGGCAGAGGCGTGTGCAACCGGTATGTGGGCACACTCTAGTGGTCAAGGCAGTCCCAGCCAAGGACACTGGGACGAGGGCGTCCTCGAGATCGTCGGTGGTAGTCGAGAGGAGGGACGGAAGATCCGGGGATGGCTCGGTGAGGTCGACTTGGCAAGCGGCAGGAAAATCGCCAATGTCTCGCGGTATCTGTGTGAGCGATTTGGGTTTGAGCCCGGTACGTGTTGCACATACTCGTATGAGAGCCAGTTTATGTTGATCGTTGCGTTTCCCCCCCCTTTTTTTTTTTCAGACACTGTCGTCACACCATTTACTTCTGATTATCTTTCTGGATATCTTTCTCTTTGTCCGTCGCCTGGAGATGCCGTCTTATCGTTTGGACCCATGGATGCTCTCCTAACACCCGCGCAACACTACCATCCCACTCGCCTTTACAGCCTATTTCCGCATCCAGCACAAGACCCGGGAGAAAAACGAAGGTACATCGCTATTCTGACAAGCAGGTAAATCCATGCCTCTCGAACGACGTCGGTGTCACGTTTTGCCTAACGTCTGTCCAGAAATGCGGATGTTCCTCGTGCCTTGGTTCGAGATATGTACACCAAGAGCTGGAGTGCCTTTGACCGTCTAGTCGCCATCGTTCCTCCCGGTGGTTCCATCGGGTACGTGAGCACCATCCGTCGTACGAGTCCAGGCGCTACATTGTCCATTCTGCACAGGCTCGACGACAAGCTGTTCAGTTTTTGGCTATTACAGGGCGACAGTTACCCACTATCGCACGTCAAGGGAATCTACCGCTTCGAGACAGGCATCAAAGTCAATGAATTCAGAGATCTTCGCGCAAATCCGCGATGTCTTCTCGAAAGCCAGGTTCTCTCCTTCCGTGTCCGATGGTCCCACATGATATCCACTGGTGTGCTCGGGTCCACGATCCACCGCACACGGGGGAATGTGCAGACCCCGGGACCGAGCCCCGTCGCGCCATGTGCTCCTAGCGGTCGTGCGACGAGTCTCGGACTCTCGTTTGATCCGTATGACTACTCACCGTTGCCCGCTCGCGTCTTGGTCACGGGGGCCGCCGCGAACTTTCCGTCGGTCGCCAACCTCGTCGGAGACGTCTTCAATGCGCCAGTGTTCATGCCGAACACGCAAGTAGACTCTGCTCAGGTCGTCCCGCATCGGAACGCGCCCGCGGCTGGCTTCCCCAGTCGGGCGTCTCTCGGTGGGGCCTACTTTGCACGCTGGATCTGGGGCAAGGAGCGTAGTTCCGCTGGCGGTGGCACTGGGACCGGTCGGGGTCTTGGTGGGTTTGAGGAGGAAATACGAAGGCTGCACGGGAAACGGTGGGTCGCGTCTGGCGGTATACCGCTCCGCACGAACGTGAACGGACCTCTGAGCGGGAACGGTGGGAGTGGTGCCAACAGTGGCACAAGCACGCCGTACGGACACCCGCGATCCGGCCTCGATTCCACCATCGTCGTGGAGGAAGAAGAGGAGGAGATGGAGGAGATGGAGCGCAGCGGTGGGATGCTGAACGCGTCGGTTTTTGCGGGCGGCTTTGCAGATCGGGATCTTGGGCGGGACATTGGTCGGATGCGGACGCTTACCGGATCCACCGCGGACACGAACACGAGCACGGGCACGGGTGCGCCTTCGACGACGTTCACGACGCCTGATCTGGGGGGCGGAGCGAGTCCAGGGGCGAACGGCAGTGGGGCTGCGCCGCAGACGACGACTCTCACGCCTGTGACGGCGATGCCGACTGCAGACTCGGAGGCGCAGATCGGGTTGGTAAAAGTAGCGGAGGCAGACGTGGACGCGTTCATGACATACGCGGCCATCGTGCCCGAGTATTGCAGACTGGAGAGCATGCTATGCAAAACCCTCGTTTGATCGTATCGGCAATCGTCTTTTCTTTGCTCGGTTGGCGGGTTGGAGGGACTCTTGGTCGTTGGGGAGATGGATCGATGTGCACGTCGACACGTGCCGGAACGGGTATCTGTACAAGTCGATTTGGCGTCGCGCGTGCAAAGGCACTCCTTCGTCCTCCATTCTGTACAGTACATATAATAGGATCACGTCAATATCACGCACCTTTGGAGAGCGAGTCGACCTCCCCTCCAGCACCGCACCGACAAAGTCCCTGTATGTTGCATATGCAACCCATAGGAGACGGGGCTCGACCGCTCGCGGTAATTCGACGAGGAACCCGTTCGTGAACACACCGCCTGCTCGCTCATCAACAGAAAGCGTGGCGTGAGGTGAGTGCTCTCGTTCGGAACTGGCTGGCATGCCCAGCATCTTCCTTGTTATCGTCTCGACCTTTCCGAGCTCGCACGCCTGGGCCGCCCGTCCATACGTGGTGTGGGTAGAGCCCAAATCAGGTGTGTGCAAAGCAAACGGCCGTCTCTTCTTCTTTTTGCTTCGATCACCGGTCACTACAACGAGCGTACGAACAGAGGCGACGTTCACCGTGTATTTCCTCAAGTCCTACGACCGTGCAAACCCTCCCGTCTTGTCCGTGAACGACCCGTGAAAAAAAAAAAAAAAAAAGAGGCCCAAGAGGGCACGCTCAAACGACGGACGGAACGTCCCAGGGGGCGAGTTTGGGAGCTCGAGAGTCAAAAAACAAAGAAAAGAAAAAGAAAGAAACAGGGCAAGGGTGGCAAATGACCGCCATGAACGAGAGGGGCCGCGTCACTCTGTAGACT
>JBBPKN010000565.1:0-35031 GCA_038089275.1 Pulveroboletus cf. rosaemariae
GTTTGACATTATTCAATGTTGTCTCCTCTGACATCTCCATTCATATCCAGAATGCATTGGCACCTGCTTTGCTTATGAGACAACTCCTTTCATATCTTCATTCCTTCCTTAGATAATCTGCCTCCCTAAGATATAAGTACTGGAGCTCTGTATTTTGTACTTTAGTTTGAATATCAACCATAACATGATGTTACGATCCCCTTAGATCCTTTCTGCCTCACAACTTGATGTTGTACCCTACCTTAAGTCCCCCAACTTACTCCACAACTTGACATTATATCTCTTGTTGGAAAAAGCCCTACAGCCTATCCTGAACCTCCAATAGTCTCTGACCCCTCTATAAATCAGGGCACTCGATACCAGCATAAGAGTGCACCACATAAGGTGAAGCCAAGCCCTGTCCACTCCAGAGTTATCCAGAGTACCCTGGAGTACATTGCAATGTTTATAACAGTATATTTAAACTTCCACTTGTGCTGGTACTACTATCATGTTTATCTGTGTAACCAAAGCTCACTCTTGTGCTGTTCTAGATCAGTTCAAGAGTTTCTCTGCTTACTGTGCACCAGGCTTGGCCTCACAGGCTCCTGCTCCCTCCCACTCATCCACACCTAGTGCTCTAGTTGATGAAGCCCCTGATGGTTCCAAGGTTCCTCAATCTCCCCACACCCCTGATAACTGTGGTGCCCAGCCAGGAGTACCAGATAAATCTGGAGATGACCCCTCCAATGGGTATTCCAATATTCTGAAGGATGACCCTGAATCTTTTCCAGATCCAGAACCTATTTCCATTCACCATGACACTATCACCAATCTCACTAGCGCCATTCATGGATTAGCTTGCTCTTTCCATTGTACCCCTGAAACATTGCAGCATACCAAAGTATGGGAACCAGACCAGTTCAATGGAACTGATCCCCAGAAGCTCCGCATTTTTCTGGTGCAATGTAAATTAAATTTCCAGAATTGTCCCAAAGCCTTTGCCAATGACTGAGCCAAGGTCACTTATGCTCAGTCCTACCTTAAGGGCATGACATTGGAATGGTTTGAGCCTGACCTCCTCCTTACTAAAGACCCTGACTTCTGCCCCTTGTGGATGGACAATTATAAGGAGTTTGTTCAGGAACTCTGGACCAACTTCAGACCCCATGACCTGGTTGGAGATGCAGAGCACCAGCTAGACCAGTTGACTATGAAGAATGGTCAATGACTCAACAAATATGTAGTTGAGTTTAACAGAATTGCATCTCAAGTCCAGGGTTATAGAGAAGGTGCTCTCTGCCACTATTTCTATAATGGTCTTTCAGACCACATCAAAGATGACCTTTCCCACATTGGCAAGCCACTGACACTTATTGAGCTGTGCCAGCTGGCTCAGACCATTGACACTCATTACTGGGAGTGCAAATCTGAAATCAGCTGATAAGAGAAGTCATTTCATCCATCCAAGTCCTCTGATAAACCCACCATACCCTCCACTTTAACCTCCAGCCCTAATGAATCAAGGAACAAGTCAGCTACTTCCTCTGGCTCCTCCAAGTTGTTCATTCCCCAGAAACAGGACTTATTATCCAAGCTTGGTAAGGACAGTAAGCTTACTACCAAAGAATGCAAGTGTTGACTGGAGAATCACCTCTGTTTGTTCTGTGGTATTGTGGGGCATATAGCAAAGGACTGCCCCAAGTCTTTCTCTAAGGTGGCCAAAGCTTATGCTGCCAAAATCTCCACTTTGGAAACCAAACTGAAGGCCTCTGTCTCAGAGGCAAAAAAATAGTCCACAGCCTCCATGACTTTGCATAGGCTGGAGGTTGTGTTGATCCTTCCTGTGCTTTACTGGAGGTTAGACTTAATGCATCCATTCTTTTAGATAATGCTTCACTTATGCCTCTCATCACCCTTGTTTCACAAGAAATTCCTCCATTTTCTGCCCTGATTGACTCTGGTTCTTCAGATTGCTTCATAGATACCAAGTTAGTTAGTACTTACAATCTTCTGACTTATTCCATTCTCCCATTGCAGCTCTGACTTTTTAATGGCTCTTCCAATTCTATAATTACAAATGCCATTGATCTTTCTGTTTGTTTTGAAACTGGTGATATCACTCTGATGACATTCTATGTTACTCCATTGAATGGATCTAGTTCTCTTGTTCTAGGACACAACTGGCTTGCCTACTACAATCCATTGATTGACTGGGTATTAAGTTGTATCTCATTCCGATTATTTGAACCAAACATGTCGACACCCCTGAGCTCACCTCTGCAGCCTCTGGTTTCTCCAATCCAAGCTGACTCTGAACCTGATTCACTGTGTTCCCCTGACCCCAAACCTCTGTTAATCAAGCTACTCAGTTCATTAGCATTCACACATACCTATAGCCTTGATGGCTCTGTTCTGTTCTATCTGCAGCTCCAATCTGCAGAAAGTCATTTCTATTCTGCTTCTATTGCTTCTCCTCCAGCCAACCTTTTTGGCATTCCTCAGGAATACCACAACTTTGCTGATGTATTTAGCAAAAGCAAGGCATCTACTCTTGTTCCTTACTGCAAGTTTGACCTGAAGATTGATCTGGAAGAAGGCACCTCACTGCCTGTCAGCACCACCTATTCCCTGTCACCCTCTGAGCTTAAAGCACTCAGGACTTTCCTAGACAAACATCTTGCTACTGGTTTCATTCAACCCTTTACATTCACTCATGCTGCCCCTGTCCTCTTCATTTAGAAGAAGGACAGATTCCTCCAGTTGTGTGTAGATTTCCAAGGACTCAACAAGATCACAAAGAAAGACTACTACCCTCTTCTGTGCATCTCCAATCTTCTTGATGCTCTGAGCTGTGCAACCATCTATACCAAACTTGACCTTAGGCACACTTATCATTTAGTTCACATTGCCGAGGGCAATGAGTGGAAGACCTCCTTTTATATGCACTATGGCTCCTATGAGTGGCTTGTTATGCCATTTGGGCTTACCAATGCCCCTGCAGCTTTCCAGCAGTTTATAAATTCTATCTTCACCAATTTTCTTGATGTTTTGGTAATCATTTATTTGGATGATATCCTAATTTTCTCTGCTGATTGGCCATCTCATATCAAGCATGTCTGAGAAGTCCTCTGTCACCTCTGGAAACATGGCCTCTTTGCCAAACCCAAGAAATGTGAATTCTATACCAATTCCACTAAATATCTTGGGTATCTGCTCTCTCCTTCCAGGCTCACAATATCCCCTGAAAGAGTTCAATCCATTCTGGATTGGCCCAAGTCTCACAAGATTTGGGATATCCAGTCCTTCCTTGGTTTTGCTAACTTCTATTGCCACTTCATCTGGGGCTACTCTAACATCATTGTTCCCCTGACTTACCTCACCTGCAAGTCTGCTTGTTGGGATTTTGATGCTTCTTGTCACACTACTTTCCAGCGCCTCAAGGCTGCTTTTACTTTCACTCCTATTCTGACCCATTGGGTCTCTAATGCTCCTCTCATCATTGAGACTGATGCCTCTGACTACACAATCACTGGAATTCTCTCACTCCAGTGCCCAGATGACAAGGTCCACCCTGTCACTTTCTATTCACATATGCTCACTGTGCTAGAACTCAACTATGATATTCATGATAAGAAGCTTCTTGCTATTTTCACTGCATTCAAGACCTGGCATCATTACCTTGAGGGTTCTGGTTCTCTGGTGGATATTGTCACTGATCACAAGAACCTGGAATATTTCGCTATGTCTAAACTTCTGACCCACCCACAAGCCTGGTGGTTGGAGTTTCTCTCTCAGTTTCATTTAATCATCCATTTTTGCCCCAGTTATTTAGGTGCTAAACCTGATGCTTTAACTAGATGGTGGGATGTCTATCCCCAAGAGGGAAATAGCAACTATGCTCTCATCAATCCACATAACTTCCAGCCCATGTTTACACAGAAGCAACTCACTATGTCCCTCTGGGTTTCCTCCCTAGCATCTCTGGTATTCTGGTCCACATCCATCTTTGACATCAAAACCCACCATTACAACATCATCTCAGCACTCCCTTCTGACTCCACCACCTCTACCCACTGTTCTAATATCCTCTCATCCAACTCTCATTGATCTAGAGACCTAGGAGGTTTCTTGCATCTGGACAACTGCATTTATGTCCCTGATGCTTCCAACCTCTGCCTCCAGGTCCTCTGCTACAAGCATGACCATCCCTTATCTGGACACTTTGGTCAGAATCAGATACTGGAGCTCATTTACCAAGGGTATACCTGGCCTGGCATTCAAGCATTTGTCAAAGAGTATGTTTCTTCATGTACAGCTTGTGCCCATGCCAAGATACCCCATCAAAAACCCTATGGTTTCCTCAAGCAGCTTCCCATCCCAGAAAAGCCATGGAATTCCATCTCTATGGATTTTATTGAACAGCTCCTAGCTTCCTCTAGTTACTCTGCCATCCTTGTTGTTGTAGATCATCTATCAAAGCAGTGCATCTTCATCTCTATAGACAACAAGGTGACCTCCCCAGAGCTTGCTAAACTCTTCTTACTCTATGTGTTCTCCAAACATGGAGTTCCCTCCCACATCACCTCTGATTAAGGTTCTGAGTTTGTTTCCCATTTCTTCCATTCCCTGGATCAAGCCCTCAATATCTGTCTCCACTTCACCTCTGGATATCATCTGGAGGATGATGGTCAAATCAAGTGAATAAACCAAACCCTGGAGCAGTATCTACACATTTATTGCAACTATCAGCAGGACAACTGGTCCAAACTCCTGCCCCTCACAAAGTTCACTTATAACAATGCCCCTAATGCTACCACAGGTGTTTCCTCTTTCTTCATGAACAAGGGCTACCATCTGAACATCTCTGTGTACCTAAAACATGATCTTACCTCTACCCAAGCTTGAGAATATGCCATTGACCTTGACTCTTTTCATGCCTTCCTTTATAAAGAAATAGCTGCCACCCAAGTCAGATACCAAGGACCTGCAGATGTCCAACAATCTCTGGCACTGGACTTTAAAGTAGGTGACCAGGTATTCATCAGGGCTAAGTACTTCAAAACTACATGGCTGTCCAAGAAAGTCACCAAAAAGAACTTAGATCCTTATTCCATTATTGCTCAGGCAGGCTTGCTGTTCTTCATACTTTATCTTCTGGAGAACATGAAGTCCATTCATCCAGTCTTTCATGTTTCTCAACTTGAACCCTCTGTCCCCAACATGATCCCAGATCATGTGCAATCATCCCCACTACCAGTTGAGATTGATGGTGAACCAGAGTTTGAGATCTCCGAAATTCTAGACTCAAAGATAGATTATAGGTAAAAGAACTGCAAATTACTATATTTGGTTAAGTGGTTAGGTTATGAGGATACTGATGAGAAGACCTCATGGCTCCTTGCCACTGAATTAGGGCATGCTTCCGAGATCATTGAGGAGTTTCATTTCCATTACCCAGACAAACCTGGGCCATCTTATGATTAACCAACTGTGTAGTGGATCTAGTAATCTAGTCACAAGATTCTCTACCTATTCTAAGATCACCTTTTCAATCTCCTTGTTTATTATGGAAATTTCACCAACCTCCACACAAAGTTCTGACAGCTCCACTGCCATCTCATCCACCTCCCTGTTCCTGCTTTCTGAACTCCTGGCTTCTCTGGTCTCCTCCACCCATGCCTTTCCCAATGCATCAATCAGCCACCCCAGCAGCCAGTTCTTGCACTTTGCCTCCTGTCATACCTTTCTGCCCACCTCCCTTATGGACACCTCCATTAGGTGACAGCCCTCAGCTACCTGCCAAAGACCCTCCTCTGTCTTCTCTGAGTCTGCCCTGCTATTGGGCACCTCTTTCTCTCCCATCTTCCATCTTCACTTCCTCTCCAGCTTTTCCTGGCCAGGGTAGTCATATCTTACCTTTGCCTTTATACAGGCAAGACATGATGTCAACTTGCCCAGGCCCACCTGGCACTCCAGCCCTCAGTCATCACACCTCCAGCACCCCAGTCCCTTTTCTGCTCTCCTCTTGCCATCAATGCTACTCAACCCTACCTGGGCTTGATGAAGCTCCTCCACCTAAGCCAGTTTTAAGCACTAGGTTCTGACCACATTCCCAGTACTCACCCATTTCCAGACTACTGCTACTGCTTTCTAAGCCTCCTCCACTTTTTTCCATGTCTTCTTCTCTTTTCTTACTTTTTCCCATCACTTCCACTCAGCATACTTCACATCACCAAGCTCCTCTTCATCTTTGATGTGCTCCTCCAGGCACTCATCAGACCAGGTGTGAATGTCAGTGAATAAAGACATGATGAGAGAAACTAGTATGGAAGTCTCTGGAATGGTATTTGCTTTTATGGATTTCTGGCCAGCTAAACCCCAATGCCTGCTCCACTCACTTATTCATCAAGAGTACATGCTCCACAGCCTTCAGGGGTTCAGGCCTTAAGAGGGGAATATTGTCACATCCTGTGCCAATAGATTAACTCCACTATGTCTCTGATACAACTCTGGTTGCTTTCATGCTTTAATCTGCATGTTTCCTAGTTTCCTTTACCTCCATCTTTTCCTATCTAATGATTGATTACAACTTTACCTATGCTAACTCTGTACCATTCTGATACAACTCCATAGTTCCTCCAACCTCACTTCCTGTTCCTGTTTCTTTGTGCTGCACTTCTTCCTGTTATTATTTAGTTTCAGTTTGACATTATTCAATGTTGTCTCCTCTGACATCTCCATTCATATCCAGAATGCATTGGCACCTGCTTTGCTTATGAGACAACTCCTTTCATATCTTCATTCCTTCCTTAGATAATCTGCCTCCCTGAGATATAAGTACTGGAGCTCTGTATTTTGTACTTCAGTTTGAATATCAATCATAACATGATGTTACAATCCCCTTAGACCCCTTCTGCCTCATGACTTGACATCATACCTCTTGTTGGAAAAAGCCCTACAGCCTATTCTGAACCTTCAATAGTCTCCAACCCCTCCATAAATTGGGGCACTCAGTACCAGCATAAGGGCACACTACATAAGGTAAAGCCAAGCCCTGTTCACTCCGGAGTATGTTGCAACATTTATAACATTAGAGAGGCAAATTATCTAAGGAGAAAACAGAGATATGAAAGGGGTTGTCTTATAAGTGAAGCAGATGCCAATGCATTCTGGATACAAATAAAGATGTTAGGGAAGACAACATTGAGTAATGTCAAACTGAAACTAAATAATGACAGAAAGAGGCAAGGAAGAAAGGAATAGAAACAGGAATAGGAAGTGAAAACAGAGGAACTATGGAGTTGTATTAGAATGTTATGGAGTTAACATAGGTAAAGTTGTAATCAACATTACATAGGAAGAGGCAGAGGTAATGGGAACCAGGAAATACATAGCTTAAAGCATGAAAGCAACTGGAGTTGTACTAGAGACAGAGTGAAGTTGACCTGTTGATATGAGATATAACAGTATTCCTCTTTTAAGGCCTGAACCCCTGAAGGCTACTAAGCACATTCTCTCAATTAGTAAGTGATCAGAGTGAGCATTGGAGTTTAGCTGGCCAGGAGCTCATAAAAACAAATATTATTTCAGAGACTTTCACACAAGTTTCTCTCATCATATTTCCATTTGCCAATATTCATACCTGGTCTAATAAGTGCCTTGAGGAGTGCATTGACAATGAAAAGGAGCTTGGTGATATAAAGTATGCTGAGTGGAAGTGGCAAGGGAAGGTGAGAAGAGAGGAGAAGGAGACTTGAAAAGAAAGTGGAGAAGGCTCAGAAGGCAGTGAAGGTGGTCCAGAAATAGGTAAGTATGGACCAGGCTATCAAGAACTTAGAACTCAATTCTGTTTTAGATGGAGGAGCTTTACCAAGCCCAGGTGGAGTCAAGTAGTAACAAGAGCAAGAGGAGAGCAGAAAAGGGACCAGAGTGCCAGAAATGCAATGACTGGGGGCTGGAGTGTGTGGTGGGCCCAGGCAAGTTGACATTATGCCTCACCTGTATAGAGGTGAAGGTGAGGTGTGACTGCCCCAGCCAGGAGAAGCCAGAAAGGAAGTGGAGATGAAAGACAGGAGAGAAAGGAGTATCTAGTAGCAGGGCAGACTCAGAGAAGATGGAAGAGGATCTTTGGCAGATGGCCAAGGGCTGTTGCCTGATGGAGGTATCAATAAGGGAGGTGGGCAGGAAAGTATGGTGGAAGGTAAAGTGCAAGAACTGGCTGCTAGAGTAACTGGTTGATGCATTGGAAAAGGTATGGGTAGTGAAGACCAGAGAAGCTGGAAGTTCTGGGAGTAAGAACAGAGATTAATGAGGTGGTGGAGAAGCTGTTGGATCTGTGTATAGAGGTCAGAGGGATCACAGTAGTAGATAATGAGGATGAGAAGAAGGTTGAAAAAGCAATTATTGAGTAGGTAGGAAAATCTTGTAACTAGATTACTGAATCAATAAACTTGCTTAGTCAATCATAAGATAGCCTAGATTTGTCTAGATAATGGAGGTGGAACTCCTCCACAATCTCCAAGGTATGCCCTAATTTAGTGGTGAGAAGTCATGAAGTCTCCTTATTAGTATCTTCATAATCTAACCACTTAATCAAAATATAGCAATTTGCAGTTTCTTTACCTATAGTCTGTTACAAATGAACAGTTCAGATGCACAAGAGTCACATGACCATCATGTGACCATGAGACTTCTATGCCAGATTGAGCCAAACCCTAGGCTATGGTTAGTTTTATTCAGAGTATACCTTAACTAAAGGATTAGCACAGGATTAGTAGCAGATCTTAGATAATGGTATCTCCCAATCTAATCTAGATAACATCTGATCTTGGATCTTAGATCTGAATCTAAATTGATGGATCTGATCTGTGGCAGAAATTCAAATGGGATCTTCTTGGCCTTAAGGCTAAGGTACTATATACATATCCATTAACTCTAAAGTCTTTCCTTCCATTCTATTACTTCTCTTCCATTTAGACCCTTGATACACATGGCCTCTTCATACCCTCTACCCTCACCATATGCCCAGTTACCATTTTAGTATTTATTCCAGACAGGCTTGGTGGTCTGTGCACCACTTTAGATAGTATAAATAGGCCATTCATGTAGCTCTTGGCTTTCCAGCTTTGAGCACTTTGTTTGTTTAGCCATCTAGGCATCTTAATAAACAAGCTAGTGTTTGGACTTCACTCCTTAAGCTTAGCTACCCTAAGTATCCTCCCTTTCTAAGTTCTGCACTACATCTAGAGTCAGGCATTTACCATCTTATCCTTTTATTCTTCTATCAACACCAATATTAACACTGGCACAACCCCAAGGTCCACATTGGGTTAGAGTCTAGGCTCATCTGCACAGGTATGCCATATTGCCACCATAACATAGTCCATCTTTAAGTCTAGGATTTCAGAGATCTCAAACTCTGGTTTACTAAAACACCTTCTTAGTATTGAACTGTTTTCTGAGGCCTGAGAGCACTCCTGATCTGATCTGGTAGTAGCTTTGAACTTAGAGCCACTGAACTAGGCAAAGAGTAGAGGATATGAGGCAAGGACTTGTTAAAGCAAAAGCTCAAGTGCACAAGACTGGAAGAATCTCAACTTGTACCCTGGTCTTTATATATTGTACAAAGATGCACACAGATCAAATAAACTAAGCTGGCCCTAAAGTATTGTACAGTAAGCCAACCAATGGCAATAAAGTAGTGAGAACCCTAGCAGTAACATGTGTTAAACATGAGATATGACCTCATGATCTAGACTAGTCTAGACTTGTGAAATGTGAAGATATGAAAATGTAAAATAGTGAAAATATGAAGAGGTGAAGATGTGAAAGTATCATGTGATGTAACTTTGTGAAGAGTAAACATGGTGTCAGAAATGTGAAAAATGTAATTGTTATAATGCACTTTTTCATTTTTACTCTTTTTGGACTTATCTTCTTACTATTGCAACTCTTCACATTGTCACATCACATGACCCTTTCACACCTTCACATCTTCACCCTTTTACTATTTCACCTTTTCACATCTTCATGTCTTCACAAGGCACAAGTCTAGAGTGATCTAGACTCTGATGTCATGCCTTATGTTTGGCACATGTATTTCTAGGTCCCCACTCCTTTACTGCTATTGGTTGGCTTACTATACACTACTTTAGGGCCAGTACTCTTTACATGGTCTGTGTACATACTGTAGCAATATATAAGGAGGTTGGCTCAAGCCTGGATTTTCCCAGTCTTGTGCACTTGAACTTTTCTTGTTTTTGTTCTATCTTGACTCTTACTTTTTCTCTGTTATCATTGCCTAGTTTGGTGCTACTAGCTCAAAAGCATTACTCAGGATCAGATCAGAAAGCACACACCAAGGCTAGGTGTTGGTTTTAGGTCAATGCATCATTAGTTGCATTTCAGTAATAAAATTATAACAGTTTATCCTTTCAGTTTGACCATCAGTTTGTGGATAAAAAGAAGTAGAAAGCTTTTGATGAATGCCAAGGGAGTGACATAACTCTTGTGTAAAAGCAGACACAAATTGTGGTCCCCAATCTAAAACAATAGAAAAAGCAAGTTTATGATGATACCAAACATGATCTTTAAATAAAGCTGCTAAATCTGAAGAAGAAGTTGTTGTAAAACATGGAATAAAAACAACTTCCTTTGAAAACCTATCAACTACCATCAGGATAGCATCAAAACCATTGGACTTTGGAAGTCCAGTAATAAAGTTGGTGGAAATGTCTATTCATAATTTAAAAGGTATAGGTAAAGATAAAAGTTTGCCTGCAGGTGCTTTTTGCAAACCCTTTGTGAGTGTTAAAACTTTCCATCCCACTAAAAAGAGACTGTTAAAACCTATACCAAGATAAGTATACTTTTAACCAGTTTCTCTTTTTTAAATGAAACCCTTGATGCTGGAGGAAGATCAGAACTCCAGGGTGCTCTGAAGAGTTCTGGGGAAATCTAGAAAGGGTTTCAATGATTGAACAGGACTCGGCTTCATCTTATGTGGTGTGCCCTTGCACTTCTCCATTGTCCTGATTTACATAGATGTCAGGGTGGGTAATAAGGCTGTCTCTATGCTCAATAGGAGGGACAGGCAGGACAAGGAGAGTCAAGTCTAGTTATGGGGGTGAGGCTTTACAACTCCTTCAAGAATATTGCATAGCCTTAGAGATACTCTGAAGTAATCCAGAGGGTCAGAGTGAGCCCAAGGCTCAAGCAGAGTAAGGACAATGACAAGAGGGTTTTCTGGTGTTTTTGTTGATATTCATACTGAGGTATAAGATACAGAACTACAGTACTTATATCTCAGAGAGGCAGAACTATCTAGGAGTGTAATGAAATGAGACAGGTGCAAATTCAGAAGCAAAGCAGATGTCTAGATATCTAGGAAACAAATGGAGATGTCAGGAAGACAATGTCCAATTATGTCAGAGTGAAACTGAAGGGTGACAGGATAAAACAGGGAAGAGCAAGGAACAGAAACAGAACAGGAATAGTAACAATGATGGTAATGGTAGCTGACCAGGAATGGTAATGAAGTTATATTGGGATGGTCTGGAGATAATGAAGGGGAACTAGGGTAGTACTTAACTGGAGCAGAGATAGACTGGAAGTGGAATGGGGTGGAGTGGAAGTGGAAGCCTGGGGGAGCATATAATGCTGAGGGGTGGAAAGTGTACATGCATAACTGGGAGAGACTGGAATGGTGATGGAGGGCTGGAATTGCCTGGAGGGGAATCAGAGGGCTGGAGTGGCTTACTAGATATGAAGACCAATTGTAAGCTGGGTTGGAATGGGGTCAGAATTCAGGTTGGAGGTCTGGGATATGACAGTGAGGGCACACACTTGACAGGTCTCGATATAATTTATGGTATCTTATGCCTGATTTGGCCAATAAAAGAAACATTTTAATAAATGTAAAGTTCTTCTTTGTCCTTTATGTCCTGCAATAGGAGAATTATAACATAGCTTTAGAGCTTCCATGCATAATTCCTTTGGTATAAATATAGTATTAGTTTCTTGATGTGTTAAATAACCTTCATCTGCATTATAACACAAGCCAGGTATGTCATCTTCCAGCAATGGCCCAGTAGCTGCAATAATGTCTAATAGGAAAGTATTCATGAGAAAAAGTCCATGGAATAGGAGGAAGGGGAAAAAGGCAGGGAGAAAGACCACAACATGTTTATTGGGCTCTTCTAGAATGGTCCCATGATCAAATTGATGAGAGAGTGTATCAGCACAGCCATTAGAGGTGTCAGGTTTATAAACAATGGTGAATCTATATTTCATGAGAAGTTTTACCCATCAAGCCTGATGAGAAGACAAATCTTGTGGCCATTGCCAATGTTCCAATGTCTGATGGTCCATTCATATTTCAAAATCTGCCTGATCAATAAGCAGGTAGTGCCACTCTTTTAAAGCACAAATAACTGCCAATAACTCCTTGTTGTAGATTGGATAGTTCTTTTTGGCAGGGGTCAGGGAATGGGAGAGATAGGCTGCAGGTTGCCAAAGTCCATCAACCAAGTAAGAAAGGACAGCCCCTGTGGCAATGTCTGATGCATCTGTTTCCATATGAACTGGTTTCAAGGAATCCAGATACATCAAAAAAGAAGCTGTACTTATAATGTTTTTAATATTATAAAGGCCTTTTGCTGAGGCCCATCCCAAGAGAAAACCTTGTCCTTTCATGTAAGATCATTGAGTGGCCTAGCAATATCTGCAAAACCTTGAATAAAACATCTATAATAATTAGCTAGATCCAAAAAAGCTTGAACATATTTAAAAGTACATGGTTGAGGCCAATCTTGAATAGCCTGAACCTTATTCATCTGCATCTCAACCCTGTCTTTAGATATGACCATTCCTAAATAGTTCACTTTTTCTTGCATAAAGTGGCATTTTGAGGGTTTGAGAAACAAATCATTATCTTAAAGTCACTGAAGAACTTGAGTGACTAATTGTGCATGCTTGTATCTAGACTTGTTTTTGGTAAAAATAATAATATTGTCAATATATACCATTACAAAACCCCATAGATCTTGAAAAATATCATTAACCATTGTTTGGAATGTACCAGGGCTGTTATACATGCCAAAATACATTACCAGGGGTTCATAAGCCCCTATAGGCGTGGTAAATGCCCCATTCCATTCATCACCTTGACAAAGTCAAATATTGTTATAACCCCATCATAGATCTAGGGTTATAAACAAATCTGAACCTTTGAGTTGATCAATGAGAGTAGAGATGAGTGGAAGCAGATATGAATTCTTGATAGTCCACTTGTTCAAATATCTATAGTCAATGACCATTCATTTTCCACCATCTTTCTTACCAATAAAGAAGACAGGTAATGTTTGAGGTGATTTTGAGGGTCTAATATACCCTTTCACTGTTTCCTTGTTGATAAAATCCCTAACTTCTACCATTTCAGTATCAGATAAGGGAATTACTTGTCCTTTTTTTGGTATAAATCCTTCTTTTAGATCTACCACATGATCCCATGGTTTTTGCATAGGCATTCTTTCTGATTTCTTCTGGGAAAAAGTATTCAGAAACTTATGAAATTTCTTAGATATCTGGTTTGTGTCACATTCTGTGCCAATGGGTCAACTCCACTATGTCTCCAATGCAACTCCAGTTACTTCTACACTTTAAGCAGTGTGTTTCCTAGTCCCCTTTACCTCTGTCTTCTCCTATCTAACGATTGATTACAACTAAACCTATGCTAACTCTGTACCATTCCAATACAACTCTGTTGTTTCTCCAACCTTACTTTCTGTTCCTGTTCCTTTGTGCTGCACTTCTCTCTGTCATCACTTAGTTTTAGTTTGACATTATTTGACATTGTCTCCTCTGACATCTCCATTCATATCCAAGATGCATTGGCACCTGCTTTGCTTATGAGACAACTCCTTTCATATCTCCATTCCCTCCTTAGATAATCTGTCTTCCTGAGGTATAAGTACTGGAGTTCAGTATCTTGTACTTCAGTTTGAATATCAACCATAATACAATGTTACAATCCCCCTCCAGACCCCTTCTGCCTCACAACTTGATGTTGTACCCTACTCTAAAGTCCCTTAACTTATTCCATGGCTTGATGTCATGCCTCTTGTTGGGAAAAAGCCCTACAGCCGATCCCAAACCTCCAGTAGTTTCTGACCCCTCCATAAATTGGGGCACTTGGTACTGGCATAAGGGCACACCACATAAGGTGAAGCCAAGCCCCATTCACTCTGGAGTTATCCAGAGTACCCCTGGAGTACATTGAAATGTTTATAACAGTTTGCCAAATCAAGTTCCTTCTTGTTTATTTGTCAAATTTGAATTGATGGTTGGATCCTGATTGTTTTCTTGTGCCAATTTATAATTGGATTATTCTTTTTAAACCAGTTATACTCAATTATTAAATCCAATTTGCCTAAAGTGGAAATCAGAGCAGGAATTACTTTCTCTTGTCATTGCTCATTAGCATTCACAAAACTTATTTGAAAAAGTACTTTGTTTTGAATAACTCCTCCTAATCCTTTAGTCCCATCTGCATTGTATACTTCTACCTTTTGTTCCAATGGTATCTCTGTCAATCTGTTCTTTTTGACAACGTTAGTATCTACAAATGTTATCACTGCTCCTGAATCAAGGAGCACATGTGTTATTTCACATTTATTCCATTGTTTGTTATAGATTCCTTTTACCTGTATTTCTAATAAAAATTCATTACAATAAGTTAGTATTTCAAGGTTTCTATAAATATCTGTTAAAGGTAAGCTTCCTATAATAACTGAATTTATACCTTTTTCTGAGGAATTAAGTATTGGTGAATTGCCCCCAGCCAAGCTCTTTCAAGGCCTCTCAAAGGCAGGTAAAAAAATTTCATTCTGGAAAATAGTACAATGGTTAAATATCAAAGCACCTAAAGAAGAAGGAAAAGAAAAAAGACCTTGATCACCTCAATTAACCAAAGTTCCAACTATTTTAAATGTTTCTGCTTGATCTGGAACTTATCTAACCAGTAAGCTTGAGCAGCTTCTCCATATATACTATTTTTAGGGATTTCTTCTATCTTTGAAGTTTGTTCTTGTTTCTGTTTTGCAGCTTCTGCTGCTAGTACCCTCATATCTATCATGAATGCCTCATATATGTTGGACTGCCCTGGAACCTGTTCAAAATCTCCAAAAGTTACTACTTGCCTTTAGGATGTGGCTCTATTATTTGCTGGGGCACCAGTCTGTGTTCTTTGCAGGTTAAAATCAGGAAGAGAGGTGAAAGAGAGAGAAGATCTGCAGTTCTTGGCCAAATGCCTCCACTTGTGGCATTTGAAACATTCCTTCCCCAAACTCATCACATTCACCTCCATTGGCACTTCTCTACCTGGCTGAGTTCCTTGTGTTATAGTTTGCTTTTTCAATTTTTAATCATGTGACCTTATCTTATCTTTCCATGTGGTTATCTAATCTTTTATCTTATCTAGGCACGTGATGGGTCACATGACAGGTCTAGACCCAGGGCATAGGGTTAGCCTCATGTCTTCAGCCCAGTTTTCATTTCCATCTTGCTTTCATTTTAGAAGCCTCATTCTTTTCAGCTGATTGGCTATTCTCACAAGTGCTTCTTTTCCATTTGATGGTGCCTCAGGGTCTGTGGGAATTCTCCCATCAGGGTCTTGGTCCATGTGCCATTCAATACTGTATAAATACTGTAGCTTTAGCACCTCTTAAGCCCCAGTCTTGAGCACTTGTATCCTTCAGTACAGTGGCCTCACTAGGGCTCCTATATACTCACTTTACTCTCACTACATCGACATTGACATTGTCTAAGCCCTTGATTAGGGTTAGAGCTCATCGTTGACCACACCGACATTGCCATCCATAACACCTTGTGCTGTAAAGCAAGCCAGGAATTGCCATTAAGGCCTCAGATGATACTGATTGTTGGGATTGAAGGGAGAGAAAGAAGAAGAACATGGGGGAGGACCTCGAGGACTTGTATATCTAGATACTGGAGCAGCTTGCTCAACAGCCATTCTTTCATAAGCATAACTCAAGATCTGGAACTAATTCATTAGTTCCTTAGGGGTTTCTTCCTGATCTTGAAGTGTGGCTTGTTAATAGATCCTATACTGGACCTGTTCCCTAAGCAACTTCATAGCATGCTCATCCAAGATCTCTGCATCCTTCCTCAACACCATAAACTCCTGCAAGTAATCATCAATCTTTTCTGTATGTCTTAGCCCTTCCAATCTTTTGAGAGCTTCATGTGCTAGTTCATTAATGTGGAAGTATCCTTTGATGTCTGCAAAGAGCTCATCCTTTGAGGGCCAAAGCCCTTGATCTAAGCAGCCTTCAAGTGTCAGCTATGCATATCCTTCTGCTTTATCCTTCTTTCTAGAAAGGAAAGCTAATGTCCTTATTTGGTTGTCCTTCCATTCAATGGAAAACTCCCAAACTCTCATTTTTGCCCACCACAATCTCCACTTCTTTCTATCTCCATCCCACATTCCTGGATCTGCCACTTTCCTCCCATATCTCTTTACTTCTTTCAACAACTCCACTACCCTTTTTTCCTTCATTTTAGGCCTGGAATGTGATAATGAATCCAGCTAAAAGAGACTGTCTGATTACCTGCTGTTGCTCTGTCTCTGCAGGTCCTGGATTAAAGATCTGGGGAACTCATGGAGCAGTTCCTCTATTGATGGACTTGACTCTGGGACTTCAACCTGCCTTTCTTCCTCTGACTTCTCATACCTTCCTGGAGTGGACATGTTTGCTTAAAGAGCAATGAATATAAGAAGGTGCACAAATAAAGTGAAGTCCTCTGAGCTTCTTGAGAACTGAAGATGGTCAAAGTGCACATAAAATTTTGTTGGTAGCTACCTTCCTGTCTCTAGCCTTTGATGCCTGGAAATCTAGGCCTGTTTGCCTGTCAAAGGTGTCAAACCTCCTTTGGAATAATTCCCTTTCTAATTTATCATCTGAGAAACCTAGGATTGCTTCATTGATAAAATCCTTTAGAACTTCCTTATGCCCCCAGGGATAAGCACATCTGATGGGCATAAAACTATGATGTGACCTTGTAATCTTTTCTCCTTCCTGCACAGACCAAGTAGAGGAATCTTGTGCAAGTGAAACATAGCAACTGATACATTGTCCTAAAATACCTAACCTTGATGTGTGCTAATCCTATCCTGAGTAGTGCCTTTGAGCTAGAGACACTGGAACTAGACAAAAGTGTAGATAAGAGAATAAAAGCCAAGGGACTTGTAAAACTGAAAAGTTCAAGTACACAAGACTGGGAAAACCCAGGCTTGAGCCAACCTCCTTTTATATGGCTACAGTATGTGCACAGACCATGTAAATGGTGCTGGCCCTAAATAAGTGTACAGTAATCAGACCAATAGCAAAAAGAGAGTGGGGACCTAGGAATACAGCAGGAAACAATAAGGCATGACATCAGAGTTTAGATTGCTCTAGACTTGTGACATGTGAAGATGTGAAATGTAAAAAGGTGAAGATGTGAAAAGGTGAAAAGGTGAAATAGTCACATGATGTGACAATGTGAAGAGCTACAGTAGTAAGAAGAAAATGCCAAAGAAAGTAAAAATGAAAAAAGTACATTATAACATGTGGCCTGTCATTCTGGAGGAAATAAGGGGTAAACCTTACTGATCTTTAGAACAAACATGTTCTTCAGATTGATCTTGTAATCATAGGGATGAGAGGGCAGAAGATGGTCAAGGGCTTTTGAAGTGTTGGAGAATACCAATAAGAACTGCAAATATTTGGGGGGAAGAGTTATCTTAGATTTGGCCTTTTTGGCCTTGATGGCTAACTCAGTAGATGTAGTAAGCCAAGCAACAGTGATCTCAGGGAGATAGGAGGAGCAGTGATCTAGGATCCTGCTAGAGTGGTGGTCATAGAGTGAGTCATTGATTAACTGCTCTGGAGTAATATAGTCCAGGTAATGGACCAAGAGTTCATCATGAGGGATGATTATATCTTCAAGGAGTCCATCAAACTGTGGTTTATGGACAGAGTTAATGCAATAAGTGGTTGCATCAGAAGGAGAGTCTGGGATGGTAAGTGTGTTTGCCATTCAGTTAATAGTGGAGTTTGTGGCCAAAAGCTATGAATGTCTGAGAATAATATTCTTCTTCCCACATTTGATAACATAGCAGGAGACTGGGAGAACTGATTGTTCAAAATGGAGGAGGAGATTACAAGTCCTAGTGATCTTGCCTTTTTTGTTTTCTAAGTGGTCAATATTGTGAATAATGATCAGTTTGGAGAGTTTAGTAGTGGGGAACTGGTTCTTCTTGATGAAGTCCCAGTCTATGCAGTTGATCTGTGCTCCACTGTCAACAAAAGCACAAGTGACTATGACTTTCTTGGCATGAGATAAGGGAGAAACTTGAATTGCAATCTTTATTGATTTCTTGGAAGTAAATACAAGTACAGGTGCACAAGAGAAGGAGGGAGTACCTTGCATAGGGGAGATACTCTGTTTTAAAAACCCTGCTTCCCTACTGTCTTCTTCTTCCATTCTTCCTTCATGACTACTCTTGCTACCCCATTATCAGATTCATTATCACTAATCTCTTCAATCTTTGTTGTCAGTTCTTTGGCAGAAACCATCTTGATATAAGGAGTATCCTTGGTGGTGGTTGAGGGAGTGGAAGAGGCAGGGAAATTTGGGCAGGTGGTATTAATATGGCCAGGTTTCTGGCATCTGAAGCATAACTTGTTCTTGATGCAAAAGGCCCTACCCACATTAGTAAGTTGACCTTTCTTTACAGCATCAACATCCATAGCATTTGGATCTTTCTCTGGCTTGGGCATAGCAGTAAAGGGGAACATGGGAGTTCAAGTGAATGTACAAGGATTCTTTTGTCATTATTCTATAGAGCAGGCATGCTCCATAGTTCCTTGAAAGTGAGCAGCTTTGGTGTACCACTTAACTATGGTAGAGGGGATTGTATCCAGGTTATGAATATGATGAGAAAGGTAGGATATGAGTCCTGTTTTATAATATCCAATAAGAATGTTGTCATTAGTAATCTTAGCTGTAATAACTCAGTTTTGAAACTCAGCAGTATATTTGGCAAGTGTTATAAATGTTTCAACATACTCTGGGGGTACTCTGGATAACTTCAAAGTGGATGGGGCTTGGCTTCACCTTATATGATGTGCTCTTATGCTAGTACTGAGTGCCTTGATTTATGGAGGGGTCAGAAACTATTGGAGGTCCAGGATTGGCTATAGGGCTTTTTCCTAACAAGAGGCATGACATTAAGTCATGAAGTAAGTTGAGGGTTATTAGAGTAGGGTACAATGTCAAGTCATGAGGCAGGAGGGGTCTGGGGGGGATTATAATGTCATATTATGGTTGATATTCAAACTGAAGTACAAGATACAGAACTTCAGTACTTATACCTCAGAGAGGCAGATTATCTAAGGAGGGAATGGAGATATAAAAGGAGTTGTCTCATAAATGAAGCAGGTGCCAATGCATCCTGGATACGAATGGAGATGTCAAAGGAGATAACATTGAATAATGTCAAACTGAAACTAAGTAATGACAGAGAGAAGCACAGCACAAAGGAACAGGAACAGAAAGTGAGATCAGAGGAACAATGGAGTTATATCAGAATGGTATGGAGTTAGCATAGGTAAAGTTGTAATCAATTGTTAGGTAGGAAAAGATGGAGGTAAAGAGAACTAGGAAACACACAGCTTAAAGCATAAAAGCAACCAGAGTTGCATTGGAGACATAGCAGAGTTGATCCATTGGCACAGGATGTGACAGCAAGGGAAGGCATCCATTCACCTTTCTTTCCCTGTTTTATCTGTGTGTTAGCCAACCAGTGAATGGTGGTATTGACTGTGTCCTGTTATTGGAAGACTTTTAGGAATGTGAAGATGAAATGGAAAAACTTTCCCATAGTGATGGTCATGCCAGAGATACA
Organism: Pulveroboletus cf. rosaemariae; assembly: GCA_038089275.1. Taxonomy (NCBI): domain Eukaryota; kingdom Fungi; phylum Basidiomycota; class Agaricomycetes; order Boletales; family Boletaceae; genus Pulveroboletus; species Pulveroboletus cf. rosaemariae. The sequence continues at coordinate 19,952 of JBBPKN010000565.1, forward strand.
TTTCTTCTGATATGTTGCAGCCCATGACTGTGCTGGCCCTTTAGTCATAAATGAGAGGGCAAAGGTGATCTTCTTCTCATCAGAGTCATAGACCACACCATTGACAAAAAGGTAGAACTGAACTGTATCCAGCCAGTTCTCAGCCTTGGATTGATCACCATTGAAGTGCTCAGGGGCACCAAGACAAAGTTCCATAGGCTTAGTGGTGGAAAAGAAGGAGCCAGACATAGTGGTTGTTGAAGAGGGTTGGGGAAGGGTAAATGCAAGTTGGCATCAAATGGGAGTAGGAGAAGGTGGGGTCTGGGCTTGGGGAATCTGTAGAGAAGAGAAGAGTTTGTGAGCAAGGTCATAGTCTTCTTGTATTTTTTTTTGCAAGGGAACAAGGATGTCCACAAATGTGTCTTTTAATGTGAAAGGGCAATCTGAAGAAGAGGGGTTCTTGGGTTCCAAAGTGGACTTGAAAGGGTCTAAGGTAGAGGCTTGAGGCTTACTCCAGAGGAAATCGAACAGTGAAGATTGTTTGGATGGAATGGTGGAAGTGAACTATAGCAATAATAGTCACAAGTAGAATATGCTACTGTCACATTCCATGCCAACAGGTCAACTCCACTATGTCTCCAATGCAACTCCAGTTGCTTTTATGCTTTAAGCTGCATGTTTCCTAGTTCCCTTTACCTCCATCTTTTCCTACCTAACAATTGATTACAACTTTACCTATGCTAACTCTGTACCATTCCAATACAACTCCATTGTTCCTCTGATCTTGCTTTCTGTTCCTGTTCCTTTGTGCTACACTTCTTCCTGTCATTACTTAGTTTCAGTTTGACATTATTCAATGTTGTCTTCTCTGACATCTTCATTCATATCCAGGATGCATTGGCACCTGCTTTGCTTATGAGACAACTCCTTTCATATCTCTGTTTCCTCCTTAGGAAATCTGTCTCCCTGAGGTATAAGTACTGTAGTTCTGTATCTTGTACTTTAGTTTGAATATCAACCATAAAACAATGTCACAATCCCCTTAGACCCCTTCTGCCTCATGACTTGACATCATACCTCTTGTTGGGAAAAGCTCTATGGCCTATTCTGAACCTTCAATAGTCTCCAACCCTCCGTAAATTGAAGCACTAAGTACCAGCATAAGGGCACACCACATAAGGTGAAGCCAAGCCCTGTTCACTCCAGAGTTATCTGGAGTACCCCCAGAGTATATCACAATGTTATAATAGTATATTCAAACTCTCACTTGTGCTGGTACTGCTATCATGTCTATCCATATAACCAGAGCTTGCTCCCACACTGTCCTAGATCAGTTCAAGAGCTTCTCTGCTTGCTGTGCACCAGGCTCAGCCTCACAGGCTTCTGCTCCCTCCCACTTGTCCATATCTAGTGCTCCAGTTAATAAAGCCCCTGATGGTTCCAAGGTTCCTTAACCTCCTTATATCTCTGACAACCATGGTGCCAAGCCAGGAGTACCAGATGAACCCAGAGATAACCTCTCTGATGAATATTCTGATATTCTGGAGGATGACCCTGAATCTTTTCCAAATCCAGAACCTATTCCCATTCACCATGACACTATCACTGATTTCACTAGTGCCATTCATGGATTAGCTTGCTCTTCCCATCGTACCCCTGAAACATCACAGTGTATCAAAGTACAGAAACCAAACCAGTTTGACAGAACTAATCCTCAGAAGCTCCGCATTTTTCTGGTGTAATGTGAATTAAATTTCCAGGATTGTCCCAAAGCCTTTGCCAATGACTGAGCCAAGGTTACTTATGCTCAGTCCTACCTTAAGGGCATGGCATTGGAATGGTTTGAGTCTGACCTCCTTCTTACTGAAGACCCTGACTTCCACCTCTTGTGAATGGACAATTATAAGGAGTTCATTCAGGAACTCCAGACCAACTTCAGACCCCATGACCTGGTCAGAGATGCAGAACACCAGCTAGACTAGTTGACTATGAAGAATGGTCAACAAATCAACAAATATGTAGTTGAGTTTAACAGAATTACATCTCAAGTCTGGGGTTATGGAGAAGGTGCCCTTCACCACTATTTCTATAATGGTCTTCCAGACCACATCAAAGATGACCTTTCCTGTGTTGGCAAGCTGCCAACACTCATTGAGCTGCACCAGCTGGCCCAGACCATTGATGCTTGTTACTGGGAGTGCAAATCCAAACTCAGCCAACAAGGAAAGTTATCTCATTCATTCAAGTCCTCTGATAAACCTGCTGTATCCTCTGCTTTGACCTCTGGCCCTAATAAATCAAGGAACAAGTCAGCTACTTACTCTGGCTCCTCCAAGTCATCTGTTCCCCAGAAACAGGACTTATCATCCAAGCTTGGTAGGGATGGTAAGCTCACTACTGAAGAATGCAAGCATTGACTGGAGAATCACCTCTGTTTGTTCTGTGGTATTGTGGGGCATATAGCAAAGGACTGCCCCAAGTCTTCCTCCAAGGTGGCCAAAGCTTGTGGTGCCAAAACCTCCACTCCAGAAACCAAACTGGAGGCCTCTGTGACTTCACACAGGCTGGAGGTTGCATTGATCCTTCCTGTGCTTTACTGGAGGTTAAACTTAATGTGTCTGTTCTTTTAGATAATGCTTCACTTTTGCCTCTTGTCACCCTTGTTTCACAAGAAATTCCTCTGTTTTCCACCCTAATTGACTCTGGTTCTTCAGATTGCTTCATAGACACCAAGTTAGTCAGTACTTACAATCTTCCAACTTATTCCATTCCTTCATTGCAGCTCTGGCTGTTTCATGGCTCTTCCAATTCTATGATTATGAATGCCATTGATCTTTCTGTTTGTTTTGAAACCAGTGATATCACTCTGATGATGTTCTATGTTACTCCATTGAATGGATCTAGTTCTCTTGTTCTAGGACACAACTGGCTTGCCTGCTACAATCTGTTGATTGACTGGATATTAAGTTGTATCTCATTCTGATCATCTGAACCAAACATGCCAACACCTCCAAGCTTATCTCCACAGCCTCTGGTTTCTCCAACCCAAGCTGACTCCGAACCCAATTTACCATGTTCCCATGACCCCAAACCTCTGTCAATCAAGCTACTCAGCTCATTAGCATTCACATGTACATGTAGCCTTGATGGCTCAGTTCCATTCTATCTGCAGCTCTGATCCCTGGAGAGTCATCTCTGTTCCACTTCCATTGCTTCTTCTCCAGCTGACCTTTCTGGTGTTCCTCAGGAATACCATGACTTTGCTAATGTGTTTAGCAAAAGCAAGGTGTTTACTCTTGCCCCTCACCACAAGTTTGATCTGAAGATTGATCTGGAAGAAGGCACCTTACTGCCTGACAGCACCACCTATTCCCTGTCACTCTCTGAGCTTGAAGCACTCAGGACTTTCCTAGATGAACATCTTGCTACTGGTTTCATCTGACCCTCTGCATCTGCTCACACTACCCCTGTCCTTTTCATCCAGAAGAAGGACAGATCCCTCTGGTTGTGTGTAGATTTCTGAGGACTCAGCAAGATCACAAAGAAAGACTGCTACCCCCTTCCATGCATCTCCAATCTCCTTGATGCTCTGAGCCATGCAACTATCTATATCAAACTTGACCTTAGGTATGCTTACCATTTAGTTCACATTGCTAAGGGTAACAAGTGGAAAACCTCCTTCTGTACATGCTATGGCTCCTACAAGTGGCTTGTCATGCCATTTGGGCTCACCAATGCCCCTGTGGCTTTCCAGCAGTTCATTAATTCTATCTTCGCCAATCTTCTTGATGTTTTGGTGATCATTTATTTGAATGATATCTGTTACATTTCCTCTTTTCTTTCCTCTTTTTCTTTTCCCTTATCCTAGCTTCTACTCTTCTCGCATCTCAGGTGCCCTCTTATTCATTTGTCATCTTAGATTCCACTTTTCTTGCATTCTAGCCTAGCCTAGACCACTCTCTTGTTATGCCCTTTGCCCAGGCCTTTTATCTCTAATCAGCTGACTCATAATTGTTCTATCTCTTTCCATCCATTTCTACACAGATACCTTACTCATCATTCATTAGCATGATTACTCACTTTATCTCCATTTCAACTCTATTAAGCTGTACTATAAAGTAGCATACTTTCTGTCCTCTCCTTCCTTACACTACTTCTACCTTGTGATCACCTCATAGTCCTTGCATCTCCACTACTCCTTGTACCTACATACTTGGAATCCATTGCTTGTGTCCTGGCACTTATCCAGAGGATCATCAGCATCTGATCTCAGCACACCCCTGGGAGTGTAGCCAGTACTTCTGAGGCACAACACTTCATTTGTTGCCTTCTACTCATCTTGAAGCTTACCTTTGGTTCACTTCACCCTCTTCACCCACAGCAAGGTCTATGCCTGTCCCTACCCAGGTCTAGTGTAACAATATCCTAATTTTCTCCACTGACCAGACATTGTATACTGAGCATGTCTGCAAAGTCCTCTGCCACCTCTGGAAGCATGGCCTTTTTGCCAAACCTGAGAAATGTGAATTCTATACTAATTTCACTGAGTATCTTGGATACCTACTCTCTCCTTCCAGGCTCACAATGTTCCCTGAAAAGATTCAATCCATTCTGGATTGGCCCAAGCCTCACAAGATTAGGGATATCCAGTCCTTCCTCAGTTTCACTAACTTCTATCACCACTTCATCTGGGACTACTCCAACATCATCATTTCCCTGACTTGCCTCACCTGCAAGTTTGCTCATTGGGATTTTGACACTTCTTGTCACACTGCTTTCCAGCACCTCAAGGATGCTTTTACTTCCACTCCTATTCTGACCCATTGGGTCCCCAATGCTCCTCTCATCATTGAGACTGACACCTTTGACTCTGCAATCACTGGAATCCTCTCACTCTGGTACCCACATGATAAGGTCTGCCCTGTTGCTTTCTATTCACATACACTCACTGTGCCAGAACTCAACTATGACACCCATGATAAGGAGCTTCTTGCTATTTTCACTGCATTCAAGACCTGGCATTATTACCTTGAAGGTTCTGGTTCTCCAGTGGATGTTGTCACTGATCACAAGAACCTGGAATATTTCGCTACATCTAAACTTCTCACCCACCAGCAAGCCCAGTGGTTGGAGTTTCTCTCTCAGTTTAATCTGATCATCCATTTTTGCCCTGGCCATTTAGGTGCTAAACCTGATGCTCTAACTAGATGATGGGATATCTATCCCAGTGAGGGGAATGGCAACTATGCCCTCATCAATCTGCATAACTTCCAGCCTGTGTTCATGCAGGAACAACTTGCTGCATCCCTCCAGGCTTCCTCTCTAGCATCTCCAGTATTTTGGTCCATATTCCTCTTTGACATCAAAACTCTCCATCATGACATCATCTTGGCACTCCCTTCTGACTCTACCACCTCTATCCACTGTTCTGGTATCCTCTTGTCTGACTCTTATTGGTCTAGAGACCCAGGAGATTTCTTGCATCTGGACAACCACATCTATGTCCCTGATGCTTCCAACCTCTGACTTCAGGTCCTCCACTACAAGCATGACCACCCCTTATCTGGACACTTTGGTCAGAATTGGACACTGGAGCTCATTTGCTGAGAGTATATCTGACCTGGCATTTGAGCATTCATCAAGGAATACATTTTTTCATGTACAGCTTGTACCCATGCTAAGGTACCCCATCACAAACCCTATGGTTTCCTCAAGCAGTTCCCCATTCCAGAAAAGCCATGGAATTCTATTTCTATGGATTTCATCAGACAGCTCCTGGCTTCCTCTGGTTACTCCACCATTCTTGTTGTTGTAGATCATTTATCAAAGCAGTGCATCTTCATTCCTACAGATGACAAGGTGACCTCCCCAGAGCTTGCTAAACTCTTCTTACTCCATGTGTTTTCCAAACATGGAGTTTCCTCCTACATCACCTCTGATTAAGGTTCCGAGTTTGTTTCCCATTTCTTCTGTTCTCTGGGTCAAGCCCTCAATATCCATCTCCACTTCACCTCTGGATATCATCTGGAGGGTGATGGTCAAACTGAGTGAATAAATCAAATCCTGGAGCAGTATCTATGCATTTATTGCAACTATCAGCAGGACAACTGGTCCAAACTCCTGCCCCTCATGGAGCTCACTTATAACAATGCCCCTAATGCTACCACAGGTGTTTCCCCTTTCTTTGCAAACAAGGGCTATCATCTGAACATCTCTGTGCACCCAGAACATGATCTCACCTCCACCCAAGCTTGAGAATATGCCATAGACCTCAACTCTCTCCACACCTTCCTTTGTAAAGAAATAGCTGCTGCCCAAGTCAGATACCAAGGACCCACAGATGCCCATGAATCTCTGGCACCAGACTTTAAAGTAGATAACCAGGTATTCATCAAGGCTAAGTACTTTAGGACTACATGGCCTTCCAAGAAACTCACTGAAAAGAACTTAGGTACTTATTCCATTATCACTCAGGCAGGCTTGCTGTCCTTCATACTCCATCTCCCAGAGAACATGAAGTCTGTTCATCCAATCTTTCATGTTTTTTAACTTGAACCCTCTGTCCCCAACATGATTCCAGATTGTGTGCAATCACCCCCACCCCCAGTCAAGATTGACAGTAAACTGAAGTTTGAGATTTCTGAAATCCTAGACTCAAAGATAGATTGTAGGTGAAGGAACTGCAAATTACTATATTTGGTTAAGTGGTTAGATTATGAGGATACTGATGAGGAGACCTCATGGCTCCTTGCCACTGAATTAGGGCATGCTTTGGAGATCATTGAGGAGTTTCATCTCCATTACCCAGACAAATCTGGGCCATCTTATGATTAACCAACTGTAGTGGATCTAGTAATCTAGTCACAAGACCCTCTACCTATTCTAAGATCACCTTTTTAATCTCCTTGTCTACCACAGAAATTTCACCAACCTCCACACAAAGTTCCAACAGCTCTGCTGCCACCTTGTCCACCTCCCCATCCTTACTTCCCAAACTCCCAGCTTCTCTGGTCTCCTCCACCCATGCTGTTCCCAATGCATCAACCAGCTGCTCCAGCAGCCAGTTCTTGTGTTTGGCCTCTTACCATATCTTCCAGCCCACCTCCCTTATTGACACCTCCATCAGGTGACAGCCCTCAGCCACCTGCCAAAGACCCTCCTCTGTCTCCTCTGAGTCTGCCCTGCTATTGGGCACCTCTTCCTCTTCCACCTTCCATCTCTGCTTCCTCTCCAGCTTCTCCTGGCCAGAGCAGTCACACCTCACCTTTGCCTCTATACAGGCAAGGCATGATGTCAACTTGCCCAGGCCCACCTGGCACTCCAGTTTCTGGTTGTCACACCTCTGGCACCCCAGTCCTTCTTTTGCTCTCCTCTTGCCATTGTTGCTACTTAATCCCACCTGGGCTTGACAAAGTTCCTCCACCTAAGCCAGTTTTTGAGTGCTAGGTTCCGACCCCATTTTCAATACTCACCCATTTCCGGACCACTGCCACTGCTTTCTGAGCCTTCTCCACTTTTTTCCAAGCCTCCTCCTCTCTCCTCACTTTTCCCCACTGCTTCCACTTAGCATACTTCATGTTGCCAAGCTCCTCTTTGTCTTTGATGTGCTCCTCCAGGCACTTATCAGACCAGGTGTGAATGTCAGTGAATAAAGACATGATGAGGGATACTAGTGTGGAAGTCTCTGGGGTGATATTTGCTTTTATGGATTTCTGGCCAGCTAAACCCTGATGCCTACTTCACTCACTTATGCATCAAGAGCACATGCTTCACAGCCTTCAGGGGTTCAGGTCTTAAGAGGGAAATACTGTCATATTCTGTGCCAATGGATCAACTCTGCTATGTCTCTGATGCAACTCTGGTTGCTTTTATGCTTTAAGCTGTGTGTTTCCTAGTTCCCTTTACCTCCGTCTTTTCCTACCTAATGATTGATTACAACTTTACCTATGCTAACTCTGTACCATTCCAATACAACTCCATTGTTCCTCCAACCTCACTTTCTGTTCCTGTTCCTTTGTGCCACACTTCTCCCTGTCATTACTTAGTTTCAGTTTGACATTATTTGACATTGTCTCCTCTGACATCTCCATTTGTATCCAGGATGCATTGGCACCTGCTTTGCTTATGAGACAACTCCTTTTATATCTCCATTCCCTCCTTAGATAATCTGCCTCCCTAAGGTATAAGTACTGTAGTTCTGTATCTTGTACTTTAGTTTAAATATTGACCATAAAATGATGTCATGATCTCCTCAGATCCCTCCTGCCTCATGACTTGACATCATACCTCTTGTTGGGAAAAGCCCTATGGCCTATTCTGAACCTCTGATAGTCTCCAACCCCTCTGTAAATTGGAGCACTAAGTACCAGCATAAGAGTGCACCACATAAGGTAAAGTCAAGCCCCATCCACTCCAGAGTTATCCAGAGTACCCCCAAAGTACATTGCAACATTATAACAGCTACTTTTTTTTATTACACTAGGCCTGGGTAGGGACAGGCATAGACCTTGCTGTGGAAAAGTGAAAGAAGTGAACCAAAGGTAAGCATCAAAATGAGTGGGAAGCAACAAATGAAGTGTTGTGCTTCAAGTGGTACCAGCTACACTTCCAGAGGTATGTCAAAGTCAGATGCTGATGACTCTCTGGTTAAGTGCCAGGACACAAATAGTGGATTCCAAGTAAATAGATACAAGGACAGAGGAGATGTGAGAACTGTAAGGTGATTACAAGGTAGAAGTAGCATAAAGAAAAAAAAAACAGGAAGTATGCTACTTTATAGTATAACTAATAAGGTTCAAGCAGAGAGTAACTAAGTAATTAGACTGATGAGTAATGAGTAAGATATCTGTGTGGAAACAGATGGAACAATTATGAGTCAGCTAATTTAAGAGATAGAAGGCCTGGGCAAAGGATTTAACAAGAGAACAGTCTACGTAAGGCTAGAATGTGAGAAAAGCAGAATCTATTGTTAAAAGACAAACAAGGAAGCACCCTAGATGCAAGAAGAGCAGAAGCTAAGATAGGAAAAGAGGAAAAGAAAAGAGAAAATATAACAAATAGTACTTAACTGGAAACAGAGATAGAATAAGAAACAGAATAGGGCAGAGTGGGAGTGGAGAACCAGGAGAGTATGTACCAATGAAAAGGTGAGAAGCATACATGCATAGCTGGGGTGGAATGGAATAGTGACAGAAGGCTAGAGTTGCCTAAAGGGAAGTTAGAGGGCTAGAGTGGCTTACTGGGTGCAAGAACCAGTCATAAGCTGGGTCAGAATTGGGTTGGAGGTACAGGATATGACAGCAGAGAAGTAAGGCAGGAGAGGATGGGGTATCCAGTAACAGGGCAGACTCAGAGAAGACAGAGAAGGGTCTTTGACAAATGGCTGAGAACTATTATCTGATAAATGCATTGATAAGGGAGGTAAATGGAAAGGTACAGTGAAAGGTGAGGCAAAAGAACTGGCTGCTGGGGTAGCTGGTTGATGTCTTGAATAGGGCATGGGTGGCTAAGGGGAAAGACAAGGAAGATTCTGGGAATGAGGTGGAGGATGGGAAAATCAATAAGGTAGTGGAGAAGTTGATGGAGCTGTGTGCAGAAGTTGGTGGAATTACAGTGGTAGATGATGAAGATAAAAAGAAGGTCAAAAAGGTGATTATTGAGTAGATAGGGGATCTTGTAACTAGATCACTAGATCAACTACTTGTTATGCTAGGCCTAGGTAGGGACAAGCATAGACCTTGCTGTGGATGAAGTGGAAGAAGTGAACCAAAGGTAAGCTTTAAGATGAGTGGGAGGTGACAAATGAAGTGTTGTGCCTAAGTGGTACCAGCTACACTCCCAGAGGTGTGCTAAGATCAGATGCTGATAATCCTCTGGTTAAGTGTTAGGACACAAGTAGTGGATTCCAAGTATGTAGATACAAGAAGTAGTGGAGATGCAAGGACTATGAGGTAATTGCAAGGTAGAAGTAGCATAAGGAGAGAGAGGACAGGAAGTATGCTACTTTATAGTACAGCTAGTAAGGTTAAAGCAGAAATGTATTGAATAATCACACTAATGAATAATGAGTAAAATATCCATGTAGAAACAGATAGAAAGAGATGGAATAATTATAAGTCAGCTGATTTAAGAAATAGAAGACCTGGGCAAAGGGTGTAACAAGAGAGTGGTCTAGGCTAGACTAGAGCATGAGAAGAGTGGAATCTAAGTGTGAAAGTGCACAAGAAAGCACCCAAGATGCACAAAGAGCAGAAGCTATGATGAGAGAAAAGAGAAAAGGGAAAGAATAAGGAGGAATCATAATACTACTCAGTTGATCAGTTATAAGATGGCCCAGATTTGTCCAGGTAATTGAAATGCAACTCTTTCACAATCTCTAAAGCATAATCTAATTCAGTGGCAAGAAGCCATAAAGTCTCCTTGTCAGTACCCTTATAACCTAACCACTTAACCAAATATAGCAATTTGCAGTTCCTTTGCCTATAATCTATCTTTGAGTCAAAGATTTCAGAGATTTCAAACTCTGGTTTACCATTGATCTCAACTGGTGGTGGAGGTAGTTGCATGCAATTGGGGATCACATTGGGGACAGAAGATTTGAGTTAAGAGATATAAAAGACTGAATAAATGGACTTTATGTTTTCTGGAAGGTAAAATGTGAAGAAGAGTGAATCTGGCTGAGTAATGATGGTATATGGACCTAAGTTCTTCTCAGTGAGTTTTTTGAGTGGCCATGTAGTTCTAAAGTACTTAGCCTTGATAAATACCTGGTTATCTACTTTAAAATCCAGTGCTGGAGATTATCAGATATCTGCAGGTTCTTGATATCTGACTTAGGCAGCAGCTATTTCCTCACAAAGGAAGGCATGGAGTGAGTCAAGGTCAATGGTGTATTCTTGAGCTTGAATAAAGGTAAGATTGCATTTTGGATAAATGTTAAAACTTTATACCCTTCTTGCTATACCAGCATAACCTGGGCTTGAACTCCAGAGGTTTCTGGAAGGTCTGGAGGTCTCCAGCAAAGGGTTGAGATGGATTGTGCTGGTTGAAAGGGGCTTGGCTTCATCTTATGTGATATGCCCTTGCACTTCCTGGTATTTCAATTTATAAAGGGATTAGTCATGGAGGGAAGGGTGTTTTTGATACTTGACATGGGGGAACCAGGCAAGACAAGGAGAGTCAAGCCTAGTTATGGAAGTAGAACCTTATGATTCCTTCAAGGATATTGCTTAGCTTCAGAGATCCTCCAGAGTACTCCAGAGGATCAAGGAGTGAGCTGAGTAGCTCAACTAGAGTGAGGATGATGACAAGATGAGGGTGTTTATGTTAATATTTGTACTGAGATACAAGATATAGGACTATAGTACTTATATCTCAGAGAGGCAGAACTATCTAAGAGTGTAGTAAAGTGAGACAGGTGCAAACTCAGAAGTAAAGCAGATGTCTAAATATCTAAGAAACAAATGGAGATGTCAGGGGAGACAATGTCCAATCATATCAGGCTGAAACTGAATATTGACAGGAAAAAGTAAGGGGAACAAGGAACAGGAACAAGAATAGTAACAGTAACAGTAACTGAAAGTGGAATAAGATATGAAGTTATAGTGGAGTGGTCTGGAGAAGGCAAAGTAAAACTAAGGTAGTACTTAACTGGGAACAGAGATAGAACTAGAAACAGAATAGGGCAGAGCAGGAGTGAATGGCTGGGGGAGCATATACTGATGAAAAGGCAGAAAGTGTACAAGTATAGCTAGGATAGAATGGAATAGTAACAGAGGGCTGGAGTTGCCTGGAGGGGAGTCAGAGGGCTAGATTGATTTACTGGGTGTAAGGACCAGTCATAAGCTGGGTCAGAATTGGATCAGAGATATGGGATATGATAGTAAATGAAGATATTCAGATGGTAGCCCTTGTTAGCAAAGAAAGGAAAAACACCTGTGGTAGCATTAGGGATATTGTTGTAAGCAAACTCTGTGAGGGGCAGGAGTTCAGACCAGTTGTCTTGCTGGTAGTTGCAATAAATGCATAGATACTGCTCCAGGGTTTGGTTTATTTGCTCAGTTTGACCATTATCTTTCAAATGATAGCCAGAGGTGAAGTGGAGGTGAATATTAAGGGCTTGATCCAGGAAATGAAAGAAATGGGAGATGAACTCAGAACTGTGATCAGAGGTGATGTGGGAGAGAACTCTGTGTATGGAGAAAACATAGAGTAAAAAGAGTTTAGCAAGCTCTGGGGAGGTCACCTTATTGTTTTTAGGGATAAAGACACACTGCTTCAATAGACAATCTACAATGATGAGAATGGCAGTGTAACTGGAGGAAGCCAGAAGTTGTTTGATGAAATCCATAGAGATGGAATTCCATGGCCTTTCTGGGATAGAAAGCTGCTTGAGGAAACTGTAGAGTTTGTAATGGGGTACCTTGGCATGGGCACAAGCTGTACATGAAGAAATGTACTCTTTGATGAATGCTCAAATGCCAGGCCAGGTATATTTTTGATGAATAAGCTCCAGTGTCTGATTTTTTCTGAAGTATCCAGATAGAGGATGGTCATGCTTGTAACAGAGAACCTGTTACAAACGCTATCGAGCAGTCACCTGACAAGCACATGACCGTGGGACTTCATTGCCAAACAAGGACAAACCCTAGGTTATGGTTAAGCACTATTTAAATATTCTATTCCCTTGGGGTCAGAGCACAGCTTATGGTTGGATCTAGTATTCCAGATGAAAGATGTATCTCCCGATCGGATCTCCGATGAATCTGATCTCGATCCAGAAGAGGGTCAGATCTGATCATGGCAGAACTCTAAATGGGATCTCCTCGGCCTCATGGTTAAGGGTATGGTTTAATCTCCATTGTCCCTGACTTCTATTTATATGTAGACATCCTTCCCTTCCATTCCTTATCACCTCCACTTGATACATACCCCTTCTGCATGGCTCGTTTAGTCATACTCATAGTAAGCACGCCCTATGCCCAATTCCCTTATTTAGAGATTCCCTGTGCCCTGGACTTGGTCCGTGCACATTCATAGACAGTATTTATACCATAGTATGTTCTGTCTCAAGATCCTCAGTCTTGAGCACTTGTATCTTCTCTCCTGTTCTCTGCAATCGTAGATCAAGTGGCTACTAGCACTCCTGGCTTGATTCCCTCTTTCTCATCATTGCCATTCCTTCATCATCGCCATCGACTACAACGACAAGCCAGCCCCTACTTTAGGGTTAGAGTCATCAATCCTATCGCAACCGTAACTGTAACTGGCCCAAACATCAGGTCAACATCACTGTCTGATCATAGGAAGCCAGACCGTAACAGAACCTAGAGGCAGAGATTAGAGATGTCAGGGACATAAATGCAGTTGTTCAAACACAAGAAGCCTTCTGGATCTTTAGATCAATGAAAGTTGGGTGAGAGGGTACTGGACAGGTGGGTAGAGGTGGTGGAATCAGAAGGAAGTGCTAAGAGGATGTTACAATGGAGGGTTTCTGTTATGGGTCCTGACTAAACCAAGAGGGAACAACCTTGGAGGGTACCCATACTGAAGAAAACAAAGGAGTAGCAGCCTAGCAAGCACAAGAGAACCAGGAAACAAGGTAATAAGAGAACAAGTGCTCTAAACTGTAGAACCAGTCTATGTTCTTGCCCTTTCTTATATATTGCTATTTACTGTGCATGAACCAGGTCATGAGGAGTACATAAGGTAGCTAGTGTACAGAGAACAAAGCTAAATAAGGAAATAAAGCAAAGGGAAACTAAATAGGAACCAATGGCAGATAAGAAGTAAAGAGTAAAAAGAAAGCAAGGCAGCAATAAGATATGACATCAGAGGACTAGGCCATGATATTATAAAAGGCTATGCTACAATAAAATAAAAGATCTAGCCAGGCTAGACCAGAACACATGGCATAGAACCATAATAAGATAGAAGATGATAAGATGAGGTAAAGAAGATAAGATAAGATAAAAGAAGTAAAGAGGGCTAAAGAGATTTAAATAGAAAAAAGGACTTAGCTTATGGTAAAAATGAAAAATAACCCATAGCTAAGTAGTACCAGTGCATAATAGTTTCAAGGTCAAAGAGGGATGTGGACCAGAAAACCAGAAATGCTAAGGAGAAAGCCAGAAGGGATGCAGCAAGTTGCTTTTGTGTGAACACAGGATAGAAATTGTGCAGATTGATATGAATATAGTCACTATTCCCCTCTTTGAGATAGACATCACAATGTCTAGTCAAGGTATTAGGCTTAGCATCTAAATAACCTGGGTGGAAACAGATGATCAGATTAAACTGAAAGAGAAATTCTAACCATCAGGCTTGCCAGTAAGTCAGAAGCTTGGACATAGCAAAGTATTCCAGGTTCTTGTAATCAGTAACAACATTGACCAGAGCACCAGAACCTTCAAGGTAATGTCACCAAGTCTTAAATGCAATGAAAATGGCAAGAAGCTTCTTATCATGGATATTGTAGTTGAGTTCTGACATGGTGAGCATGCATGAATAGAAAGTGACAGGGTGGACCTCATTGTCTGAACACCAGAGTAAAAGGATTCTGGTGATTACATAGTCTGAAGTATCAGTTTCAACAATAAGAGGAGCATTAGAGATCCAATAAGTTAGAATAGGGGCTAAAGTGAAAGCATCTTTGAGGCACTGGAAAGTAGCATGACAAGAAGCATCAAAGTCCCAATGAGCTGATTTTTAGGTAAGATGAGTTAGGAGAATGGTGATATCAGAGTAGCTCTGAATGAAGCAGCAGTAGAAATTAGTGAAACCAAGAAAAAACTGGATGTTGTGAACTTTGCAAGGCTCAGGCCAATCCAGGATGGATTGAACCTTTTCAAGGGACATAGTAAGCCCCAAAGGGGAGAGCTGGTACCCAAGATACTCAGTTGAATCAGTATGGAATTTGCATTTCTCAGGTTTGGCAAAGAGGCTGTGTTTCTGGAGGTAATGGAGGACTTCACAGACATGCTCAGTATGAGATGTCCAGTCAGTGGAGAAAGTTAGAATATCAATCAAATAAACAATTACAGAAACATCAAGAAGATTGGTAAAGATAGAATTAATGAACTGCTGGAAAGCTGCAGGGGCAT